>SKCR01018868.1:0-52089 GCA_019454045.1 Zanthoxylum bungeanum
CATAATTTAATTGGTAATACTTAGTATATAAGACTTATGTTATAATTATTAAATTTTATTTCTACTAATTAAGTTTTGATGATAATAATAATAACCTGGATGAGCTGGTGAAAAATTAGGAAGAAGCCATGTTTCGGGCGGAATTGGATTATTACCCCTCCACTCGTATACACCAAGTACCTACCAAAATTTAAAAATTAAATAAATTATGTTAACAATAACGACTGGTCCTCAAGACATCTTATTTTAATAAAATAATGATCAAGTTAAAAAACATAAATTTACGAATTTCAACACATTACTCGAAAAAATATTAATAATAATTTCGTATGATGATGATGTTATACCGAAAGCCATATCTTTCCCCATGAAGGAATGTAGGTGGCACCACCGCGATCAAGTATCCATTTTCGAGCGATCTCGATGACACCATCTCCACCGTCCATTGGCTCTCCGAGCAATCTCAATGCTACGTAGGAAAATACTGTATTCAGCATTGTGCTTTCTCCTTCTATATGCAATCCCCAGCCTCCGTCCTCGTTCTATAATAAAGAAAAAAGTACAGACGAAGGCGACATAAGCATAAGGTAAATTTTTTTCGACTCACATTGAAACATACATTATACATCAACATCAGGGACCCAACTGACTAATATGGAAAATAGATTGAGTAAAATAATGTTTTTCAAAACGTGAAGGCTTTATATGATATTTTTCATCTTCTTCTTCTTCTTTTTTAAAAAAAAAGAAGCAGGTTAACCATTTTTACTTTTACTTTTTAATATTTTTAGTCACCCCCAAATGCACACCTTAAATAAAATAATACAATACCTGATGATTATATAGATAACGTAGCATCTCTCGACGATATTCCACTTGTAAAACCGTGTTCAAATCTCCCGTTATAAATAAACCCATCACCTGTAAACATTGAAATTAATATAAACATTAATTTATTAGATATTTTACTCTATTAATTGTTTGTGTGTATATATATTGGGCTAATTGGGTTCAATTATAAAAAAGTGTGTGTGAATTGTGATAGAAGAGTTTGGTTTATATTTATATATGTTTTTAAAAAATAAGAAAATATCATTTTCCAGACATTTACAAGAGATAAATGACTTCCATATTAATTATAGAAAAAATAATAGTAGATAAGGTATAGTTTCCACAACTCCTATATTAGCATCAAAAAATATATATCCACTTATGGATTAAGCTTTGGTCTCACCTGAGATTTTTATAAATTATAATGGATGATCATTAGATAATAATTTAAATATAACTGAATCTTAACCTAACATTATTTTTAAAAATAAAAAATTAACACAACTCAATTCAATACCAAATTCAAATTCTACATTTAAAAGCTCATAGTAAGCAACTCACTCAATTAATTTATCGAATGATAAGAACAAGAGACGACACCATCTATGCAGATACTATATATAAATACATAACATATATTATCATATTTGTTGTTTGTCTGTTGCATGAGTAAATTAATTAAATATAAATACCGGATTCTGTCTTTTTGAAAACTGCCCATAATTAAAAATCACATGGACATTCTTGTAAGAACCATTTAAATCTGATCCAACAAGCAACCAAATTCATTACTGTGATCAGAATATTTAAAGTAGAAATTAGGAACAAACCAAGCAAGGTAGAAGAAATAAAGGGCCGGCATAATCATTTGGCCAGAAGCCATCATCAGACTGCAGAGTTGAATATGATCTCAAAGCCCTTCTCAATGTTGTATTTACAGCCTCCTCACTTATTTCTTCTTCACTGTTCACTTTCACTTGCGGCAGCACCTCACATGGATTCTCCTTTGCAAACTACAATATTAATAAATATATTACGAATTGGGGTCGCTTCTGAGACAGCCGACATACTCTTATGATTGGATATTCCAGGAATATTAATTTTTAAGTTCTAATATGATTTTTTATATTTTTTTTATGGGATCCATTTTAAAATCTCACATAGAATCTTAAAATTTAGGATAAATCATAGCTGGACTTAATTAGAGATTCTTTTTAATTTGCAAAAGCATATCAAATATCAAGATTAATTACCCATTCCCAAATAATTTCCTAGAATTAGCTTAACTTTTGTAATAGAAGCAAGGTCACGGATTCAAATAATATGAGATACATTTAATTTAGGGTTTAGGTGGGACGCAATATATAAAGAAAAGATTCTTAGTTTTTTTTTTTTTAAATCGAGATTAATAATAACTCAGAAGAATCAAATCACCTGAAGTCTCATTAGAAGATCAGAACTGTGTTTCATTTGAAACCGATTCTTGGTGAAGTCATTACGAAGTTTGTCAATTTGTGCTCGTTCTTCAGGAGTTCCAAGATTTGGATCAAATTCCCAAACTTGTCTGCCAACATGATTGTTCAAACTTTTAAGCCATGCCTCATTTCCTTCTGAGAGCTTCAGCTTCCACATTTTAATTTGCCCTAAATTACTTAAAACTCAACAATTTTAATTAACACTGATGCTTGTGCTCAATTTTCTTGACAAGCTACTTTTGGATATTGCTTGTCATTTATATAGCAGAGGGAACTTATAAATAATTGGTTTTTTTTTAAAATATATATATATATAATATATATATATATATTTTAACTTTTTGTTGCATGGCCTGTTAATAATATAATACTTTATACTTAAACTTGACCTCTTCCATTTGAACAAATCTTATATTCATAGGAAATTACACGGTTTCGAATATTACTTTTGTTTTATTGTCAGAAAGAAACTATATTCACGAATCATTTTATATTTCTATATTTTTTTTCTTTCTTTAATTTTCTATTTAAATATCACAAAAATGAAATTAAACGAATCATGAATGCAGGCAGAGAGGTTCATCTTTTTGTTTGTTTGTTTGTTGTTCTGTGCGGGGTTGATGCTTTGCGATATAAGTTCATATTTTAGTCTTCTTTTGACAATTCAAAAAGATAAGCATAGTCGTTAATAACAAAAATTATAATAATGAAGTAAACATTAATCATACATTAGCAACAGTGTACACGTGGCTAAATAAAACTTAGATGTGGAAAAATTCTATAATGCAACGATAATATGTACCACGTCATCCATATAATAATCTAATAACATCTTATCACACGTGTTAAAAAAAATAAAACATTATCAAATAAGAATTAAGATTTGGTGCTGAGCTGAGTTGAATATATATTGAACATTAGATCAATAGAAATGATATAAATAATATAAATAGGACCTACGTGTAAGTTGACTCAACACTGAATCTCGATCCATAAATATATTTAATATGATTACATATTTCATTTACTTATTGTCGTCTATGCCTTCATTGTACCAAATAATTATTTGGTGATGAGAGATCTTATTTTTCACTCTTTACTCGGCTAAAAATGTCCATTAATTAACGGGAGAATGTCTCTTTAGTCCCTCATAAAAATTTTATTTACCACTTAGTTATTATATTTTTATATACTATTCCCTACTGTCTAAGGAAATAATGACATGTATTAGAAAGATTAGAAAGCCGAAACAATTTTTTTCGCCTAGCTATTTCCTAAATAACCAAATGATTATATGTATGATAACGAATTATTAGGACTAAAATTCTCTCTTGATTTGAGTTTTTCTTAGCAAAACTCATATGAATGATTGGTGGTCAATAGACAAGAATATAAAATAATAAATCATTCATATAATCATTTGGTTATTCAAAATCAACGACTATAAATATTTACTTTAAGAATAATTTATAATAGTAATATTATTCCAATGTCGGACTACCCAATATGCACTATTACTACATGACTATTCTAAGGTCGATGTCAATCTCAGCACTATATATCAAACTAATATGCATAATGATATTCACATTAACAAAGTTGAAATGAAAATGTATTATTTTAGTAGATAATAAAATATAATGTACAATACATTATTCGGATTGACGCTTCAAGCACCAACTCCAACACATAAAATGATTGATTGCATAGACAAAAAGAAAGTAAAGGCACAGGTTCCCAAATGAATCAAGATTAACCCCCATGGACCTAAGAACGTTTGGGTACCAAAATATGTTTGAATGATTTTGTATGTGAAGCTTTGGGAAAAGTAATTAATGAGAAATACAAATGATCCCAAAGACTTAACACAAAGTAAAGAAATAGCTCAATAAGAAGAATATCAAATGCAACCTCAAAACGACTAAGTTTTATGAATGGTGGATTTGTCACTTGATGACAACGGTAAAAAGGTAAAATATGTGCTTACGGAAACATTGGTACCGTTTCCTCCATTTTATATGAGTATGCTTAAATTTTTTATATGGATTGGACATAATTGTGAAGCATGTTATTGATTGGGTATTTTGAGCTAAGATGTTTGATTTGAGTGTTGATGAAACTCTTCAAGTTAATTGATACCTTGTTTAAATCATTAGAAATGCTCAAAAATTGAATGAGGCTTAATTGTAATATTCGCCTACATTATATGATTTGATTGTATTCATAATCACAATTGGTATCACATTGAGTATATTGACATATATGATCATTTTGGATACTCTTTTGATATGCCTTGATATTGGTCATTCTTGGTTGTAAATGAAATGCATAGATATTTTTATAACTTGAATGATTTTGAGGATCATCCATGCATGAATATTACATTTTATGGCAAAAGGGGAAAAAAATGCTAGTTGTGTATTTTTATGAACTTTATTATTATGTTTTGTGCACATATTGGTTTATATCTATTTATGCTTAATTTTTACTTCTCCATTCTTTTTTATAATGGTAAATGGGGAGAAATCATAGGATAAGATAAAACTTGTTATATCATCGTGTTAAGGGGAGCAAATTTATACTAATGTATTTATCTAAGTGTTTATAGATAAATATTGAAAGACAATCACATGTTGAGGATTAGCTAATTTTGAGGGGGAGTTGTAATCGTCAACAAATTTGAGACACTCAAATTTCACAAGTTTTAAAGGTTGTCATCATCAAAAATGGGAAGATTGTAAGCGTCATTGTTCTTAATGAAGGATTTTGATGATGCAACGCTAGCAAATTCGACTCGCATTTGTGAGCATTATAAAAAAAATGTCGAAGCAAAATGGATGTGAAGATGAAGCTAAAAGAAGAAATCAAGTGAAGTCTTATAAATTGTGGCTCTCATTATAAGCGAGCTGATAATTCAAATATGTTAAGCTCATATGACTCATACACATCATAAAATACATTTGAGTCATTTGTATAATGTTTTAATCTTCAAATCATGTATTTTCTGTGATGTGACCAGCACACCAGCCTATGAACCGGCATATCTGTCACGACCCCATCCCTAGAGCGGGCCCAACTCTAGAAAGAGGTTCGCGGACTTCTTTAGCTCGAGCATTCTATATGTCAAACCAATAAATAAATATGCACAAATATAACATCAAGATTACAAATCCAATCTGATTATACACCAATTATATGGTTTACAACACAAGTCTTAATAATATGCAAATGATGACTCAAATGTCTGGACCAACCCGACACGTGATCCAATTCTGGTACTGCTTCAGCTGTGCTCGCGAACTACCTGGGATATTTGGGGAAAAGAGGAGTGAGCTTAAAGAGCTCATCAAGTAAAGTACTAATACTCTCAACATGACCTCACCAACAAAATAGGGATATATGTGTGTGTGTGCGCATTATATATATATAATATATGAAAATAATATATATTATAATATCATCTCAAGCAATCATCCAATAATAATACAAACATTCATCAAACATGATTGCTAATCCGAGTCCAGTATAATAGTGGATTGAAACCAATGGGGGAGTCTCTCTCATACCCCCAAGGTTTCCCACCATATCATCTCATAAAATATTTGTGAGTGGGTTAAAACCAAGGGAGAGTCCCTCTCATACCCAAGGTTTTTCACCATATAATCTCGCAAAATATCTCACATCACATCTCATCTCATATCCAGCCATTATTATACATACCCGGCAAAAATACAAACAATGCATCATCCAATACAATCACATCTCACATCCAATCCATCAATCTCATCTCAACAATCATGAATTCATATTTTTCATACTTTCAATAACTCAATAATATCTCCATAAATTTATATATATATATATATATATATATTATTATTATTACCAATATGTGTGTGTGTGTGTGGACTTTCACCAACCATAAATCAACAAACAATTATGTTAAGGGAATTATCGTGCATTGTGTTATGGTTGGTGCTCAGAGTGTCCATTCCGGATCGTATTTATGTTCGATTCATAAATACGAGCAATTCACATTTTCCATAATATTACTTATTTAATGGTAGCACCTTTTGTCTTTTATACACATATTCGATCTAATTACGATTAGATCGAAACTAAATCTGGTTTAGTGATACGTGTATATTAGATAAAGACCCTAGATTTACAATGTAGTGTGCAGTTACAATGTAGTTTGTAATTGACATTGGGAAGCGCACATAAGATGTATATCCTTAAATAAAGTTCTTAGTCAAGATTTACTAACACGGGTCGGTTAGTAAAATCCACTGAGACCAGTACATGTCGTATATCGTGACTTGGTCCGATGGTTTATTCCAATGAATTATGAGTCTCGGGAGACTCGTATATACATGTAGGTGTTTATTTGATAAACATTGAATGACTCACTGAATATTTCCTAATAGATGTTATACCCTTCAATAGGAATCTTCTCGAGTTAAGCGAGCATAGTGGTTTTTCGACTTGAGATACCACAGTGAGATATATGAGTTATCATCCACACTTTGATGGCAGTCACGTCACCGAACTGTTTAGTTCAGACCTATGCATGTTCATTGGGTGTGGACTGATGCTCATGATATCCAATGCGTATCAAGATAGAATCAGTCAGTTTTGTGTATAGGGCATGGGCATCCTATACGTGTTTGTGATCTAGTAAATTCATGGTCGTGGTATAACTTCGGATAGACCCGGCTGGCGGTTCGGTTCCGGTTCGGAATCGAACCGAACCGGCCGGTTCTCGATTCCACAAGTGTAGAACCGGAACCGTAAACCGAACCGGTCCGTTTCCGGTTCGGTTACGGTTCCCCTTTTGGTTTTTTTTTTTTAATAATAAATTTAAAAAATAGAAAAAAAAATTCTATAATCGTAATGTTTTTTTCAAACTATCACATCATTTTTATAAAATTCTTTTAACATATAATCCCTTTTTATAGCCAACTATTGGCTAGTGTTTTCTTCATATAAGCGATGTGGGATATTTGTTACTTGGCTATTGTGTCTCACATCCCTTATATAAAGAAGTCAATAACCAAGAGTTGGTTATAAAAAGGATGTGGACATTCATGTTTTAGTATTGTAATTTTAAACCTCATTATATTAATAAAAAAATTGAGATTTACTTGTGGAACCTTACGGTTCCAAGTAAATAAATTTTTTTATTTTTTTTTACTTTCGGTTCCAACCGAAACCGTACAGTTCCGATTGGAACCGCTGAAACCGTTCGGTTCCAGCGGTTCCAACCGGTTCGGTCAGGGTGAGAACCCTAACCGAACCGGTTAGGTTCCGGAACCGTCTGGTCTGCACTCGGGATACATTGCCACGTACCACTTAAGATACACGTATCCTCGTCTCATCCTAACTTGTATTTGAGCATGTTATAGTCTTTAGGTTATTTGTTTATTATTTTAAAGCATGGTTTAATTTAGTTTGTTATTTATTTGTTAAAGCATGTTTAAGGTTGTTCTTATGCATGTTCTTAGTTTATGATGCGTTTGGGTAATGATTTATATACATGTTGATTTAATGGTTCCATATGCTTGTTGTGTTACATTGCGTGAAAATTATTTGGATGAAAGCATGTTAGATCTAAGTACCCTTAGCATGATTATTGAGTAGACTGGTTAGTTCTTGCACAAATTATATCATCACAAGTGACATAAGTAAGGGACCATTCCGAACCCAACGGTTTGAGGTCTTCCCTTGCGAGGGGTGGTGCGGGCCTTAAATCTTTGTCCCGGTTCACACGGGTGGCGACTCCATGTTATTTCGTACTTCCCAACTAGGCCGCGAGCCTAGAACTCAGCGTCGCCCAGGTTATGTTGTCTACACTGCCATATAGGCGGTATAAAGTTTAATTACCAACGCGACCAATATGGCGGTATCCTTGATTAGTCAGGTTAAAAAACCAGATTAAAATGAATTACCAATCGACCAATATAGCGGTATCCTTTTTAAGTCAATATTTAAAATAGTGAATATATTATATTTAAGGAGATTAATCTAAATAGCAATAGTACAAAGAATTACCTTTCACCCTAGCTGGGGAGTTACCTCCTCATACTGAAAAGTAAAAACTAAAAATTAAAGAAAGAAAAGTATTGTGCGTAAAAGTAAATTGCGGAAAGTAAAACTGAAAAGTAAAGAAAAGAAAGTGCGAAACTGAAATTAATTACTGAAAACTAAAAATAAAAAAAACTAGATACAATCTTCTTATTTATTCATTAAATTTCAAAGAAGAAAGTATGAATTTTACAAATGAAATGGCTTGGTATTTATAGGCAAAATTTTGCCTCCATCAAATCATCCACCAAATCATTATAATTGCTCCACTAATTGCTCCACTAATTGCTCCACCAATCCATATTAATGCTCCACTAATCTCTTATCATGTTTGGTGATGATTTGATAATTTTTTATTATTTATTAATTTATTTTTTGCTTTGAAAATGATTGAAAGTGACTTTAATAATTACACACTACACACTTCGGATGGTTCATCAATTTCGGGCATGAAATCTTCAGAATTCGAAATTTTTGTCTTTAAAGTTGTAGATCTTGAGTATTCTTTAATCTGGAACTTGAATCAGCTCAATCTGATATCTGAGTAAAAAGTTATGCCCAAATACAACAGATGCGCAAAACTGGAATCCCAAAACTGCACTTCGTCAAAACGCCCTTTCAAGTTTCCAATCTCCAAAATTAAAATATCAAGTCCAATAATTGCCCTTATTTGACCCATATTTCGTCCTAAATGATTTCATTAGTCCCAATATTATTTTATCTGCAAAATAAACTAAAACACATCAAAACGTTCATCAAACCCGAGAAACTAAACAAAATATTAAGTAAAAGGGGCGGTAAATATTGATATATTTTCCGCTCATCACACCCCCAAACCTAACATTTTGCTAGTCCTCGAGCAAACAACAAAAAAAATACAAGAAACAATTAAAATAAATTAAGCCACTTTCGTAGGGATCACAGTTGCATTTAGCATATGCAACAAGCCTTTAAACCCCTAGGTGTCCCTAGTGGACGAGTTGTAGTCTCGTGAGGGTTTACAGCAATGATACCCACAAACATTTTACAAAAGTAAAAAGTTAGTAAAACTAATGCACACAAAAGCAAAAAGACAAGCGAAAAGAGAATAAAGATTTAGTGACTAATCAGGTGAAACTTCTACTCCAAGTTACTAGTTGTTTTGTTTATTTTAAATTACTGAATAAGTAAATTCTCCGATTATTTTTACCATTCTTCATATACAAGCCAACAAAATATTAATCAACTCATTTTTGCCCACAACAGTCATAAGTGCAGTTGATAAGAGAGTAATATTTTTGTCCTAAAGTTCTATCAGATTTCACACCTTTTTGGAGCAATGAAATAATTTTTCTCATTTTTCTGATTTTTTCTTTGATTTTTTCTTTTTCTATTTTTTATTTATATACAATATCTTCCATCTATGTAGCGAGTGTTGGGTCGGTGGCTCCCAAACCAGTTGGCTTTAGGGCACCAGGTGTTAAGACACCCCTACGACTTAATTACCAGACTTCAGATATATATATTTTGCAGCATCTTCGATCCATGTAACGAGCTTTGGGCCAGTGACTCCCAAACCAGTTGGCTTTAGGGCACTAGGTGTTAAAACACCCTTACAGACTTAATAACTCGGATCTCATACGTTTTTTTTTTTTTTTTTTTTTTTTTACTCCATTGCTTTTTGAGATGCTTCCTCCAATTAAACTAGAGCACTGAATATTACAAACTTTTCAATTTTAACTCATGTCCGTATGTTACTATATATGTTGATAATACCTGTCAACTGAGCATATGAAGATTCATTTTAGTCAGTTTTAAGGAGAATTCACAAATTAAATAATTCAAAATGAAATAAACAAAAATTAACTTGTTTCGAAATAGGTTTGAGATACGTCTCAGGAGTGGAAACTCCTTACTCAGCTATCTCTTACCAATTTCACCTTTTTAGTCAAATTAAAAACAAAAAAAAAACACAAATATTTTTGTAATTTTTGAAAATTTTTCAATTTTTTTGTATTTTTCGAAAAATTTTGGACTAAAAATAAAAATAACACACAACTAAAAACAAGGTACTGATCAACTAATTCCCTCCCCCCCCAACCTAAATGAGACATTGTCCCCAATGTCTTAAACAGTAGAAGAAGAGTTTAGAAGATAATACCTGGTTAGCTGAAATTCTACAGGAAATTAAAGGTTAAGATCCAGATTAATCCGACGCCTCTTACCACGATCGTCCTCGGACCAATTTATCTTTGAAGGATAGGGTCAACTTGTGGTTCATAGGCTATGAGTTGGTCTATTAGATCCGGAGCAGTTCTGGCAGTGAAGAGGAGTTCTTTCATAGGTTTTGACACGAACCCATTTCTCCGAGCATCATCAAGAAACACACAAAGAAAATCATAAAATCCATCAACGTTAAACAGTCCAAGTGGTTTCTGGTGTATGTTCAGGTTCGCCCAAGATAGTACAATAAAAATTTCCTCCAATGTGCCCAAGCCACCTGGCAAAGCAATAAAAGCATCAGCACGGTTAATCATTTCTACCAATCGTTCAGACATACCTGGCACGATCAGTTCCTCTCCGTTTGATGATCCAATAAGATTTGCCTCTGCCAAGGGTTTTGGGATGATTCCCAAAAATGACTGCCTCCTTCCTGTACAGCCTTTGAAACGATCCCCATTAGTCCAAGATTGCCTCCGCCATATATTAAGTGCATATTCCTTGCAGCTAAGACTCGACCCAATTCTGTGCTGCTTCTATGTATTGTGGCTTAGTACCAACACTACTACCGCAAAACACACAGATGTTTTCAACTCGTCTTCTTGAAGTGGCTTCCATTTTTTTTTTTGTATTCTTTTTCAACTCTGGATGCCTTCAAATGCAATGACGGGCTGAATTTATAGTACCTGAAAAGGGTGAGTAAAATTAGCACTAGTATCTTCCAAAGGACGATAGTATAAATAATAAATATATCGTGATAGTCAAAAAGGTCTGGATCCGTCGGAGAAAAAAAAGAAAACAACAAAACAAATCACAATTATTAAGAAAAGACAAAGAGATATAATATTTACAAGAAAAGTAACGGCTTGATTGACGTCTATGCGTCAGGGACAAGCTTCCCATCCAATTTTCTTATAAATTGGCAAACAGGGTCTTTTTGAGTCAGATTCCCGAGACTTAACTGTTGTCTTTCCTTTTGGAATTGTGTATGTAATTTGCGAATGGCTATGTGAACATATCCACTGGGATGCGTCTCAAGAGTTAAAGATATATCATCTAAAGACTCCTTACTCAAGCCATCCCTAATGAATTAATTTTGTCTTCGCGATTATCAGACACCATTCCTAAAGAACGACAACGAGTGTTGCAATTAAATCGTGCACATTTGAAACAAACCCCATTTGCTTAGCTCTACGTTTCTTTGCATAGGTGCTTCTTCCAAAACCAGGCACAGATGTGAAATAAAAGAGTCAGAAGACTCACCTGCCAATCGGACTCGTGCTTCAATTACAATCCCAACGAATGTCATTAGGAATACCTTTGATCATCAGTAGTCTCATCCGTTCCAAGCGAGCTTTGTAACTTTCATCAGAGATTTTTGAGGGAGAGAAGGAAATTGCTTGTGAAGATTTGCGAGAGCTTCTTCCATCGTGAAATGACTAAACCTGCAAAAACTAAACACACCAAATTAAATCACACCAAATCACAATATATACAAAAATTGCATGGGTTGCCTCTCCTGCTAGCGCTAAGTTTAAAGTCGTCAGCCAGACTTGACTTCTCGAACGTTAAGCTGGATCTGAAAGTGTAACACTTTCTTTTTGTCGCTCAAATGATTCTCCCCAGTAGTGCTTGACGTTTGTTTTTAACCTTGAAAGTTTGTTAGCGTCAGGATCATGTATCTCAACGGCTCTATTTGGTAAAACTTTGGTGATCACAAATGGACCTGACCACCGTGATTTTGGCTTCCATGGGAAGAATTTCACCCTTGATTTGTTTAACAGTACCTTCTGCCCTGGTTCCAGTTGTATGCGCACTAACTTCTCATCATGTCTTTTCTTGCCCTTTTTTTTGTACAATTTGGCATCTTCAAAAGGCTGATTGTGAAATTCCTCCAATTCGTTGAGCTGGTGGAACTTTTTCTCTTCTGTTGCTTGTAGTGCAAGAATTGGCTCTTTCAGTGCAAAAGACTTTATCTTTAGGCTCCACAGGCAATTGACATGTTTTAAGTTTCAGTAGAACTTTGCATTGCATTGGAGTTCTGAATGGTACTGTGTATCACATCGAGTCTGAAACATTCCTCCTTCTTTTCATCATCTGGGAAATTCATGGCTTTGAAAACATTGAATGTTACTTCTTGGTCATGTACCCTCATTGGTTAATTCTCCTTTTTGTACATCAATAATGGTTCGACCTGTAGCCAAGAATGGTCTCCCAAGATGATTGGCACGTCTGCGTCTTCCTCCATATCAAGGACAATAAAATCTGCTGGGAAAATGAATTTGTCAACCTTGACCAGCACATCCTCAACTACGCTACGCCTCTTGGAAATACGAGCGTTCTATCAGCAAGTTGCAGTGAGACTGAAGTTGGCATTGTTTCTCTCCTCTCTGTAATTTCCTGAAAATAGAAAAAGGCATCAAGTTAACACTAGCACCTAAATCACATAAAGCCTTACCAAAGTTATGTTCTCCTATGACGCAAGGAACAGTGAAACTGCCAGGATCTTTCAACTTCGGGGGAAGTTTCCTCTGAATGATAGCGATGCATTCTTCTGTTAATGCTACTGTCTCGTAATCTCCCAATCTCCGCTTTCGTGAAAGAATATCTTTCATGAATTTGGCATAGGTGGGCATTTGTTCCAACGCTTCTGCAAATGGAATGTTGATATGCAGCTTTTTGAAGATTTCCAGGAACCGAGAAAACTGCTTGTCCAATTTGTTCTTCTGAAGACGTTGAGGAAAAGGTGGAGGTGGAGTGATCTGTTCTTTTTCCTTTGCTTCTTTTTCCTCCATCTGTTGCTTTGTTTCTTTTGGAACTTCCTCAACAGTTGAATTGACTCCAACATCTTTGTTGATTTCAGTACCGCTTTTTAACATGATGGCATGACATTGCTCTTCCTCCCCCATGTTTCTTGGATTTGGCTCTGTGTTGCTAGGAAGGGTACCTGGCAGTCTGTAACTCTGAGCATTTGCCAGTTGTCCCATTTGATTCTCCAGTATTTTAATAGAAGCAGATTGACTTTGAATTAATGTTGTTTGGGATTGAAACATAGCATCATATCTTGCTGCGTGAGAGTCGTGTTTTGCTTCTATCTTTTTCAAGTGGGTCAACACTTCTTGTTATTCCTGGTTCATTTGCTTGCTCCTGGCTTTTGTTATGTTGCTGGAATTCAGGTGGTGGATAGTTTTGTCGTTGGCCTGAATTGTTGCTCCATGAAAATTGGGATGATTCCTCCACCCTGGGTTGTAGGTGTTGGAATATGGATTGTTCCCCTGCCTGTTGAAATTCTGACATAATTCACCGTGTCTTCAAGTTGGTTTGACTCTAGTGCTCCTCCATATGGTGAACTTGTGGATCCAGTGATGTTCACAACTTGCGTGCTAAGTGTTTCTAGACATTTGCATATCTGATCCAGCCTGGTATTCACTGCTGTGTTTGCTCCAACTTCATAAATTCCTGCAATTCTTTGGATCATGCTCCTTTCTGTTGGCCACAAGGAATTGTTGTTGGCCATTTCTTCGATTAGGTCCCAGGCTTGATCTTCTTCTTTTGCCATCAAGGCTCCTCCAGCAGCAGCATCGATTGTGGTTCTCATTATTCCAGAAAGTCCATTATAGAATGTTTGGACTTGAAGCCATTTTGGAATCTCATGGTGAGGACATTTCCGGAGCAAATCTTTGTACCTTTCCCAAGCTTCGCAGAGGGATTCTGAATCTTGTTGTACAAAGGATGTGATGTCATTCCTCAACTTTGCAGTTCTGGCCGGTGGAAAGTATTTTGCAAGGAATTTGGTGGCTAGAGTGTTCCAAGTTGTGATGGAACCTGCTGGTAGTGAATGTAGCCAAGCTTTAGCTCTGTCCTTCAAGGAGTATGGGAAAACTCGCAGTCTCATTGCTTCTTCTGATGCTCTGTTGTAGTTGAAAGTACCGCAAACTTCCAGGAAGTTACTGATGTGGGCATTAGGATCTTCAGTTGCATTTCCCCCAAACTGTACTGATTGCTGAATCATCTGAATGCATGTTTTGATGTCACACGCATTTGCTGGTAAGGAGGAAGTACTGATACATGAAAGAATAAGTCTGTCACCACCGGAATGGTTCTATCTCGAATGGGAATTGGTGGTGCAGCAACGTTCAAAGGTCAAGTTTCATGTTGACTAAAGCTTCTTGGCCTTCTCTCTCGCCTTTCCCTTCTCAACTGTCTGATGGTTCTTTCAATTTCTGGGTCAAGCGGTCGTAGTTCAAAGCTTCTAGTTCGTCTCATGAAGTTTCTGAGAACCTGAAACACAAGAAAACAAAAACAATAATTAAAAAGAAATTAGATACAAGTAACGGTATCTAACCCCAAAATTAATAGTGAAAGATAAATAAGTCTCCGGCAACGGCGCCAAAAACTTGACCGGCGTAAACACACACGTATAACGCAAGCGCACGTATCGTTCAAGTAGTATAAAAAGTATCGATCCCACGAGGACTTAATATCTCTTCTATTAATTTTATGAGGTCAAATGATTACTAGTATCTAACAGGTTGTTTGATTGATTTGAAAAGGTGACGATCCTAAATTTAAAAATAAGTAAATAAAGTTGTCGAAAATAGGTTTTAAGAAAATTCAATATTAAAAACTATCTAGGGTTGTGATTTCTTCCAATATCATTTTAAAGATGAAGTGGTTATCTTAAAGTTGGGTAATATATTGATTTATTAACCTGGAACACTAAATTATGTGTGAGCCTCTGTCGATGGTCAGACACAAATACCCAGTTTAACCCAATTGAACCATATGTCTATGTCAACCAAATTATCTGGATTCATTAAGTTTAAGTTCCAATTATGGCTACCCCCGCCCAACAGGTATATTCATATCCTGTAAGGAAATCTATTAAAGGGTTATCTATCCTCAAGGAAGATCGTGGGCTATTGAGTCTAAGGCTGAAACCTAAAATCCCTATGTCTAGTTCATTTTAGATTTACCAGATCATTTTTATTAATGGCCAATTAATGAAAAGCATTAAGATTAAGACTCAATAAATAAATCTTTATATTACCCAAACTATAATCTAACCCTTATAAAACGGTGATATTGGATTTCATCACAACCCCAGATAACTAATTTAGTTACAACACATAACTAGGGCTAGTAAAAACTTGAAAATAAAAGACATAAAGTAAAAATGCGGTAAAGTAAATACTGAAAAGTAAATTACAATAAAATAAAATGCTAAGGTAAAAGGAATTACTTTTACTACTACTAATTTAGATATCTCCCATAATAATATATAAACTTGTGATAACATTACCAACCAGCCATATAGGCGGTAACCTGATTAAGTCAAATTAAGTCCAACTGGCCATTAAGGCGGAAAAAGATTTGTCCATGAACCTGCCTGTAGGCATTGCATTTTTACACATTAGCCCAATGATGAGTCTCGTATGGAGGCAACTACTTCTTTAGTCATGAAAGTCGCGGGAAACGGACGTTGGAAGGGTAAAGTTGGAAAATAGAATTTTTGATGGATTTAATCTCGTTGTTTTCGCTTCGGTTGCTTGTTATACCTCCGTTTCTAAGCTCACCTTAGGCCCAAAACTCCATAGACCACATACCTAACCCAAACCATGCCCAAATACCCAAGTCAACCCAAGTCAAATCAAGTCAAACCAAACCTATGCCCATTGGCCATGATTCACGCCCATTGCTCTTTATTTAGGTAATTGCACATTAATCACATGTTTAAATCTTGTTAAATCCTTACCTAAATAAAAGAAATCAAATCAAATCCCTACCAAATCAAATCCAATCCCAAATCCTAATTAGGAGATCTATTCCTTATTAGAAACCAATTAGGAGATTCTCTCCTATTCAAATTAGGAAAGTCATCTCCCTTTGCCTATAAAAAGAGGCCTTCACCCCCATTCACACGACCCTAGCACCATATTTCCCCAAGCACGTCCCAAACACTTTCTCAAGCCTCCTTGTACGTCCAAAAACCTCCTTGAAGCCTCCATTGCCGAATCATTAAACCTAAGCACCCTCCATTGCCGCATCATTCTTCCTTCACCAAAACCCTTCACGCCTAAACCCCTTTTCACAGCCCTCCATTGCCAAGTTCCAGCCACCATTCACAGCCCTAAAACACCTTAAAATAAGCCTCAAATACAGCCCCAAAGTCGCACAAAAGACCCCCCATTCACAGCTCCAATTCAGCGCCCAAACAGTCCCGAAACACCCCTCACTGCACCTTGAACTGCACAGTTTCGTCCCCTGTTCTGGTCAGTTTTTGTTGCGTCTTCAACCCATAAAACAGTCCTAAAATCACCTAAACACCATCCCAAAAACCTCCATAAAGTTTCCCTAAAAATCCCCACAAACGCACCTCCCTAAGCCTTCAAAATCACCCAAAACAGTCCGCTAAACCATCAAGACAGTGACCTGAAACGTAGCAGCGAAGCAGCAACGAAACGGACTTGAAACAGCAGCCCGAGCAGCAAAACAGCGAGGAAAGACGTGGAGTTGGTGAACTAAAAGAGTAGCGGATCATTCACCCTTCCAACGGACGTGTAACGCCCTTTCTTAGACGACAAAAGAGGTTAGACCTGAGGGCACCCTTTTTACTTATCTTCTTTATTTTTATTTTATTTGTTTTGATATATAATTGCATGAGAGTCGTTTGAAGCATGATGTGATTGTTGGATGAGCGGGATATGTGTTCCCTTTTGTGGTATATCGGATGGAAACCCGGACGTAAATTCCATAGCCGATTCCGAATGGACGGTAGTATGGTCTGCACTCGGGATACAATGCCACGTACCACTTAAGATACACGTATCTCGTCTCATCCTAACTTGTATTTGAGCATGTTATAGTCTTTAGGTTATTTGTTTATTATTTAAAGCATGGTTTAATTTAGTTTGTTATTTATTTGTTAAAGCATGTTTAGGTTGTTCTTTATGCATGTTCTTAGTTTATGATGCGTTTGGGTAATGATTTATACATGTTGATTTAATGGTTCAATATGCTTGTTGTGTTACATTGCGTGAAAATTATTTGGATGAAAGCATGTTAGATCTAAGTACCCTTGAGCATGATTATTGAGTAGACTTGGTTAGTTCATTGCACAAATTATATCATCACAAGTGACATAAGTAAGGGACCATTCCGAACCCAACGGTTTGAGGTCTTCCCTTGCGAGGGGTGAGTGCGGCCTTAAATCTTTATCCCGGTTCACACCGGGTGGCGACTCCATGTTATTTCGTACTTTCCCAACTAGGCCGCGAGCCTAGAACAGCGTCGCCCAGGTTCTGTTGTCTACACTGCCATATAGGCGGTAAGAAAGTTTAATTACCAACCGACCAATATGGCGGTATCCTTGATTAGTCAGGTTAAAACCAGATTAAAATGAATTACCAACCGACCAATATAGCGGTATCCTTTTTAAGTCAATATTTTAAATAGTGAATATATTATATTTAAGGGAGATTAATCTAAATAGCAATAGTAAAAGAATTACCTTTCACCCTAGCTGGGGAAGTTACCTCCTCATTACTGAAAAGTAAAAACTGAAAAATTAAAGAAAGAAAAGTATTGTGCGTAAAAGTAAATTGCGGAAAGTAAAAACTGAAAAGTAAAGAAAAGAAAGTGCGAAACTGAAAATTAATTACTGAAAACTAAAAATAAACAAACTAGATACAATCTTCTTATTTATTCATTAAGAATTTCAAAGAAGAAAGTATGAATTTTACAAATAAAATGGCTTGGTATTTATAGGCAAAATTTTGCCTCCATCAAATCATCCACCAAATCAATTATTAATTGCTCCACTAATTGCTCCACCAAATCCATTATTAATTGCTCCACTAATCTCTTATCATGTTTGGTGATGATTTGATAATTTTTATTATTATTTATTAATTTATTTTTTGCTTTGAAAATGATTGAAAGTGACTTTAATAATTACACACTACACACTTCTGGATGGTTCATCAATTTCGGGCATGAAATCTTCAGAATTCGAAATTATTTTGTCTTTAAAAGTTGTAGATCTTTGAGTATTCTTTAATCTGGAACTTGAATCAGCTCAATCTGATATCTGAGTAAAAAGTTATGCCCAAAATACGACAGATGCACAAAACTGGAATTCCCAAAACTGCACTTCGTCAAAACGCCCTTTCAAGTTTCCAATCTCCAAAATTAAAATATCAAGTCCAATAATTGCCCTTATTTGACCCATATTTCGTCCTAAATGATTTCATTAAGTCCCAATATTATTTTATCTGCAAAATAAACTAAAACACATCAAAACGTTCATCAAACCCGAGAAACTAAACAAAATATTAAGTAAAAGGGGCGGTAAATATTGATATATTTTCCGCTCATCAGTGCCTAAGCTCATAGGATTGCATGCACATTCATTTATATGCATTAAGGTCATGACAAAATGCCTTAAACCTTCATTATTATGCATTTTGATCAGAGACTAGCATAACAGTGCCATACCCGTGACCATACCGGTCAATTTCCTATGTATGCAAAGCTACTGGAACCGACACAAACCAAACTGGTGTCCATACCGGTCTTTAATCCGATCTTCCTAGGGATTGTATGCTTACTGGAACTAGCGAGCCCCATATCGGTCTACATACCGGTGAGCCTAACGGCTAGTACCTTACTAGAACCGGCAAGCTTCATACTGGTAATCATACCGATGAATAAACCGGTCAGGCCTTCATATTGCACACTCACTGGAACAGGCACGGATCATACCGGTTAACATATCGGTCTAACGGCTAGTTTCTCCCAACGGTAATATATCCGTTGGAGATCGGCATACCGGTAACCAGAGACCTGCATACCGATCTCAATAGAGAAAGTTAGGACTGCTTTTCATTTTTCTATAAATTGGAACCCCAACTCATTTTGCCAAAGTTAGAGACTTGATACACAATCTTCATACACATTCTCTAAGGTAAAAACAAGAGAGTTATCACACCTTCATAATCAAACACTCTCAAGCTCACACACACAACTTCATATCATTTGGTAGTGAGCTTAGAATAATTGGGTTGCAACTCACACAATCTTCTTTATATTTGTGAGTGCCCAAGTGCGTTTTAAATCTTCTTATTCTAAAACACTTGTGGTTTGTTGAAATCCCATTGTTTGGGTAGTTGTAAAGGTTCGTGAGTGCGCCTACGCAATAAACTCATTGTAAAGGTTTGGAGTGCACCTTTGCGGAAAACTCTTGGTTACGAGTGAGCCATCGTAAAACTCGGATTGATAGTGGAAATCTTCAAGCGAGGCTTGAGGGAGTGGACGTAGGCACTGTGGACAACAGAACCTGGGCGACGCCGTTCCTAGGCTCGCGGCCTAGTTTGGGAAGTACTAAATAACATGGAGTCGCCACCCGGTGTGAACCGGGTCAAAGATTTAAGGCCGCACTCACCCCTCGCAAGGGAAGACCTCAAACCGTTGGGTTCGGAATGGTCCCTTACTTATGTCACTTGTAATAAAAGGATTTATGTAATAATTTAATCAAGCTTAAGTAACACTTATTTCCAAGAGTATCATGCTTCTAAATTCTCATATTCAAGATAAAACTTATGTACGCGTTTCACATATATCTTACGTTTAAAATTGCATGCTTAACATATATCAAAATAGCAACGAACATACAACTTCATTTGCATATTACATTCAGGAAAACATAAGCACACATATTAACCATACAAGCACACATATTAACCATACAAGCACACATATTAACCATACAAGCACACATATGGGCACTTTTCCAAGCGGTACGTGGAATTGTATCCCAAGTACATACCGCACTACCGTCCATTCGGAATCGGCTACGGAATTTACGTCTGGGTTTCCATCCGATATACCGCAAGAAATAATACTCAAATGTTATCATGACATAAGCATATGAATGGTAATACATTAACATATTTGTATTTATACATGTGGAGATAGCTACTAGGAAAACTATGCATGAAATCTAATGAAGAGGACGCAGTTCAGTGTGTGTGCGTTCGTGTAGCGTTCGTAAACGCGTTCGAACGGAAATGAAACAGAATGCTCACGTTTGTATGGCGTTTGTTAACGCGTTCGAACGGAAATGAAACAGAATGCTCACGTTCGTATGGCGTTTGATAACGCGTTCGAACGGAAATGAGACCTGATGCATGATAAGGCAAAAAAGCATGCGCGTTCGAGTTGCGTTCGTAAACGCGTTCGAATGGGAACAGACCTGATGCATGAAATGGGACGCGATACATAAGCAACAAAATAAAGGGGCGCGGTGAAGTACTGCCGTAAAGGTGGCCTTTTGGGGCTCTTGATCTCTCAAAGAGAGGACCTTTAGACCAACATACTAAGCTCATGCGCGTCACATCACAACACATGAAATAAATAATATCAGACATAGTGTGCCCGATTGAACGTATCTTGTATCCAACCGAACACACTTCAATCGGCGCGGCAAAGCATCGTGGTAAAGGGCTTTTAGCCCCTCCCCATAGGGGATCTCACATCACACTTACTAAGCCCATGCGTTCGATTGAATTATGCATACGAAAATAAAGATAATAATATCAAACTAAGTATGCCTGATTGAACGTATCTCGCATCCAACCGAACACACATCAACCGGCGCGGCGAAGTAGTGTCACAAAGGTGGCTTTTTCGGCTTTTTGTCTCCCAAATGGAGGACCTTTGGACTAACTCACTAAGCCCATGCGCTTGGTTGAATCATGCATAACTAAACAACATATTGAATTCAAGTAAAGAAAACTAAATAAACAAAAGCAACACAACAAAAGAAAGATGGTGCCGTTTACCCAAGCGGTACGTGGAGTTGTGGCCCGAGTACAGATCATATTACCGTCCATTCGGAATCGGCTATGAATTTATGTCCGGGTTTCCATCCGATATACCGCGAGAGTTGACACATCTCTCATTCATCCAATACCCACAACATATTACATCTCATAATTCATGCATGTTTATCTACTCAAAGACCACAACATGCATTCCAACATGACAATCATACAAGTAATACTTAATAAATAATGCGAAAAAAAGAAAACAAGTGTGAAAGATACCCTCAGGTCTAACCTTTTAAGCCGTCTCTCGGACTCGCGTTCCACGAAGATCGGAAGGGGTACAGCTCCGCAACTTTTCTGGTTCACTGGTTCAGCGTCCTAGCTCACTGCTTTGCTGTTTTGCTTGCGGTTCGAACTCCGTTCTGCTCCTATTCGGCTTCTGTCTTGCTGCTCACTGCACGGGCCACCTGTTTTAACGTTTTCAATAAACTATTCCAAGTTTGTGTGGGTTCTTAGTGCAGTTATATGTGATTATTTTTAAGATTATCTATGCAGTTTTTATGTTACTGTTTTTTTAGGATTTGGGCTGCTGTTAAGGTGATTTTGTTGTTGTTTGGGCGTGTAATACAGTGTGGTTTTTTGTGGTAATTTTCGGTGGTGGAGGGCTGCTGTGTAGGTGGCTGTTTCGGTGATGTGTGGGGGGTTTACGGAGGTGGTTTTCGGCTATGGAGGAGATGGTTGGGGCTCTTTTGTTCTCTTTTTGTGTATATGTCAAGTGTGTTTTTCTTTTGTTTAGTCTCGGGTGTGTAGAGAGAGTCTAGAGAGATTTCGAGAGAGTTTGGGTGTGAATTTTATGCCTTGGGCGTGATTAGTTGTGTCAAGGAGAGGATGGCTTTGGTTAGGGGTTGTTTATATAGAAGATGTCTAGGGTTTCACCTTGTCTCACAAGGAAGAGATCCTCTTTCAAATTAGGAGAGATGAGAAAGGTATACACAAGATTGAGGGGGGACAAAATATTTTAAATTAGGAAGTTGTAATATTTAATTTGTGTTGGTTTAGGAATACAAATATTTTATATTGGTAATATCTTATTAGATTAGGAAGTCAAATATATGATTGGCTTTAATTGGTTAGGATTGATTTTAATTAGGCATATCTTCTATTTTGATTTAGTATGTGATTTGTTTAATTTGGGTAAATATTTTATTTAATTGGTAAATGGTTTAAATATTTTATTTAATGTTTAATATTTAAATTAATATTTATTTATTTAATTTGGGATGTGTTTTATGGGCTTTGGGGAGCTAAATGGGCTGGGTGTGAGGCTAGCAGCAAAACCAGAATTACCGACACCGTTCGAACGCTCCCTCGAACGCGACACGAACGCCCGCAATCTGTTTTCCGTTCGAACGAAGTAACGAACGCAGCACCAACGAAGACAGTGAGCTTGTTTATTCTGAATTTCCCCTTCCGATATCCGTTTCCCGCGGCTTTCGTGACTCAAAAGGTAGTGCCTCCAAATGAGGCTCATCATCGGGTTTCACATGTGAAAATGCAATGCCTACAAGCACGTTTGGCCGAACCACTATAAATCGCGGTGTTGTTTTTCTCTATCCCTACTCTTTACTTATTTGCAAGTTGATTTATATATGTGTATTTGAATATGAAACTTGCATATAGAGTTAGGTTTATTACTATTGCTTGTAGGGAATTTCAAATGGGTGTGCTGGTGATAAGAAATAATAATTAATGTGGGGTATGATATTAAAATATCGGTGTCCCTACATTGCCTTTGACAGTTCTGCATACTCTCTGGAATCGGACTACTCCATATCAGTCTACTATACCGGTCATTCTGGAGTTTGCATAACTATTGAAATCGGTTCAGTCTATATCGGCCTCCATACCGGTCAGTAATCTAGTAGGTCATCAGCATATGGGTGGGCATTATCGGATTCGGATCGGGGGACCGAATCCGAATCCGGTTCGATTCGATAAGAGTTTATTTGTATGGTTCGATCAGAGTTTGAGTCCTTATCGGATCGGATCGGATTTGATCTGATAACTATCGAATCGAATCAGATTTATTCGATCTGATTTGATATCATAACGAATCAGATAATTTCGATTTGATAATAGATCTGAATTCGATAGGGCATCCGATTTGATAATGAATCTGATAGTAGATTCGATTTGATAACGGATCTGATTCGATAACAAATCCGATTTGATAAAATTGATTTTAATTTTAATTTATCCGATTAGATTCGATAAAATTGTTATGAATTTACAAATTTTCAGAATAATTTTTCGAATCGGATCAGTCATCGAATCAGATTTATTATCAAATCAAATCTACTATCGGATTTATTTTCAAATCGGATTCTCTATCAGATTCGAATTCGTTATCAAATCGGATTCTCTATCGGATTCGGATTTGTTATCAAATCGGATAAAATCTGATTCGATTTGATAGTTATCAAATTTATCTGAAATTCGACAAACCAACCAAACACGATTTGATCGGATTCGATAGCCATATCCGATCTGATTTGATCTGATATTATCGGATCGGATCTGACCTGATCTGATCCAATGCCCAGTCTTACATCCGCATAAATACTCAATGATTATATATTAGATATAACCGTTTGAATTTGCAGGAATGATATATTGGCCCTTATGGATCGACATATCGGTTTCATGACTGTGGGAACACAGAAACTGGACGACGCATGCTGTTCCTAGGCTCGCGGCCTAGTTGGGAGTACGGAGTAGCCACGAGGGACTAAACCGGAGAGTAATGGAGTCGCCACCCGGTGTGAACCGGGAAAATGAGATTTAAGGCCGCACTCACCCCTCGCAAGGGAAGACCTCAAACCGTTGGGTTCGGAATGGTCTCTTACTTATGCCATTTGTAATGAAAGGATTTACATAATAATTTAATCAGGCTTAAGTAACACTTATTCCTAAGAATATCATGCTTCTATATTCATGGGTACAAAATAACACTCATACATACATTTCGCATATATCTCATATCTAATAACACATGTCTAACAAAATACCTCAAAGTAACAATGAACATACAACTTCATTCAGCATATCATATTCATGAAAACACAAGCATACATAATATCCACACAAGCATACATGTGAGCACTCTTCCAAGTGATACGTGGAATTGTATCCCAAGTACAGACCGCATTACCGTCCATTCGGAATCGGCTACGGAATTTATGTCTGGGTTTCCATCCGATATATCACAAGAAATAATACTCCAAAGTCATCATGGCATAGGCATATGAATCGTAATGCGTTAAATCAAGACCAAGGCAAACGACGCAACCAATGGAATAAACATGCTTGAGTACTATCTCATGAACCTATTAACCAAATAACATGCTAACAGCCTAATCATGCTTGAATACAATCCCGAGAAAACATAGAATGGATAAATGCAGGGATACAAATAATATGGTTGGCTATATAACACAAGAAAGATCAACCAAGAGGCAATTATGCATGAATATGATAAGACATACTCAGTTCAGTGTGTTCACGTTCGTGTAGCGTTCGTAAACGCGTTCGAACGGAAATGAAACAGAATGCTCACGTTCGAGTAGCGTTTGATAACGCGTTCGAACGGAAATGAAATAGAATGCTCGCGTTCGTATGGCGTTTGATAACGAGTTCGAAAGGAAATGAAACAGAATGCTCACGTTCGTATGGCGTTCGTGAACGCGTTCGAACGGAAATGAGACCTGATGCATGATAAGGCAAAAATGCTTGCGCGTTCGAGTTGCGTTCGTAAACGCGTTCGAACGGGAACAGACCTGATGCATGAAATGGGACACAATACATCAACAACAAAATAAAGGGGCGCGGCGAAGTACTGCCGTAAAGGAGGCCTTTTGGGGCTCTTGATCTCTCAAAGAGAGGACTTTTAGACCAACATACTAAGCCCATGCGCTCGACTGAATCATGCATACAAAGAATTAAAAGCAATGATATTAAACATAGTGTGCCCGATTGAACGTATCTTGTATCTAACCGGGCACACATCAACCGGCGCGGCAAAGCATCGTGGTAAAGGGCTTTAGCCCCTCCCCATAGGGGATCTCACATCGCACTTACTAAACCCATGCGCTCGGTTGAATCATGCATACGAAAATAAAGACAATCATATCAAACTAGGTATGCTCGATTGAACGTATCTCGCATTCAACCGAACACACATCAATCGGTGCGGCAAAGCGTCGTGGTGAAGGATTTTAACCCCTCCAATTAGGGAACCTTTCATCGCACTTACTAAGCCCATGCACTCGATCATATCATACAGGAGAATAAGCAACATACAGAATTTAAATGACAAGAAATAAATAAACCAAAGCAACACAACACAAGAGAATGTGCTGTTTACTCAAGTGATACGTGGAGTTGTGTCCCATGTACAGACCGCACTACCGTCCATTCGGATTCGGCTACGGAATTTACGTCTGGGTTTCCATCCTATATACCACAAGAGACAACACTCTTCCATTCATCCAATACCCACAACACACATCATACACACAACAAATGCTGCAAGTATTGAAAATATAATCAAAGTAAATGACCAGAATTAAATAAGAATAAGTGTGAAAGATACCCTCAGGTCTAACCTTTTAAATCACCTCTCGGATGTACGGTACACGATCGTCGGAAGGGTGGATGCTCCGCAACTCTCCCGGTTCACTGGTTCACTGTTCTCGTTCGTTGTCTTACTGTCTTGAGTCCGTTTTGCTACTGTTTCCTTGTGGTTTCGCTGCCGTCTCCTCTTTATCTTTTGCTTCTCTTTTTGGGTGTGTTCTTCCTGTAATTTTTCTGTGTGTTTTTGTGTGAATTAGCTAGGGACTAGGGACTAGGGACCAGGGTTGAGAAGGTTGGTGAATGGTTCTTTTTATAGGCAAAGGGTTGGGCTTAACAAGGAAAGGGATTTGGCTAATTAAATAGGGATTTGATTTGGTTTGGTTAAGGAAGTCAAAGATTGAGGGGGGACAAATCTTGGCTAGATAGGGAAGGTTGAATATTGATTGGCTTGGTTTAGGAATACAATATTTTAAGTTAGGAATAATATATTGGTTGATTGATTTTAACTTGGTATGATTATATTTTGATTTAGTATGTGATTTGTTTAATTTAGGCATGATTTTAGTTTAAGTTGGTAATTGTTTTTTTTATGTTTGGTATATGTTTTATTTAATTATTTAATTAATTTAATTATTATCTTATTTAGTTAATGTTTTAATTAATATTTATTTATTTAAATTGAGATGTGTTTTATGGGCTTTGGGGGGCTAATTGGGCTGGATGTGAGGCTAGCAGCAAAACCAGAATTACCGACACCACGTTCGAACGCTTCCTCGAACGCGGCACGAACGCCCGCAATCCGTTTGACGTTTGAACGTAAACACGAACGCAGCACTAACGAAAACAGTGAACCTTGTTTATTCTGAATTTCCCCTTCCGATGTCTGTTTCCCGTGACCTCCGTGACTTAAAAGGTAGTGTCTCCAAAATGAGACTCATCATAGGGACTTATGTGTAAAAATGCAGTGCCTACAGTCGCCCCCACTTTGATGGGACTTGTGTAATGTGCAACAGTGACAATCCTATCAAAGTTATGCAATGCATTTCTACTTACCTACCTGGCTCGCCAGCTGCCACTTGACTTACCACGTGTTGAGTTGCGTTGATTTGGTGGTGAGGTGCTGCGACCCCTGGTTCATTCCCGAACCGTGCTCTATTTTTAGAGCGCCATTTTCGGCATCTTTCGTGTATGTGCTCCATTTTGGAGCGCCATTTCCGGCATTTGCTGTGTGTGTTCCATTTTGGAACGCCATTTTCGGCATCTGCTGTGTGTGTTCCATTTTGGAACGCCATTTTCGGCCTCTGTTGTGAGTGCTCCATTTTGGAGTGCCATTTCCGGCGTCTGTTGTGAGTGCTCCATTTTGGAGTGCCCTTTCCGGCGTCTGTTGTGAGTGCTCCATTTTGGAGTACCATTTCCGGCATCTTTTGTGGTAGCGGTCCATTTCCTGAACTGTGTTGTGCGAGATTGTGGCTCATTTTTGAACCGTTACTTAATGAGATGGTCTTTGCTGCTATAAACCTGCGAACACGAAACAAACATTGCATGTATGTGATATGTATGCATGTATGCATGTATATGTATTATATTCCGATGGGTTAGGCCTTCCTTGGTCCATTTCCGAACTGTGCTCCATTTTCGGAGTGCCGCTTCGGCGAGATGTGAAAGTAGTCCATTTTCGAACCATGCTCCATTTTCGGAGTGCCCTTTTCGGCAAGTGATGAGATGATGGTCCATTTCGAACCATGCTCCATTTTCGGAGTGCCATTTTCGGCGAGATGTGATAATGGTCCATTTTCGAACCGTTACTGATAATGATGTGGGCCTCGCCCCAAACTGATACTGATATGGGCCTCGCCCCAAGACTGATACTGATATGGGCCTCGCCCCAAGACTGATGCTGATATGGGCCTCGCCCCAAGACTGATGCTGATATGGGCCTCGCCCCAAGATTGATGCTGATATGGGCCTCGCCCCAAGACTGATGCTGATATGGGCCTCGCCCCCCAGACTGATACTGATACGGGCCTCGCCCTACATAATGCCATTCCCGGCAGAACTGATACTGAACTGATGTGGGCCTCGCCCCCAAGCTGATACTGATGCGGGCCTCGGCCCTGGGACTCATCCCCAAACTGATACTGATTCATTTCTGAAACTGACTGTACTGTTGTTGTTCCTGAAGATTCCCCGTGTTCTAAACATCACTGAATTGCCAAGGTTGAATGTTTTTCTCAATATACTCATATTGTAGGAGAGGTTCAGCGAAATAATGTCTTTATTATCATTTAAGAAAAATGATTCGAACATGTAGACCAAGTCAATGTCTATATTAAAAATGCATGATCAAATAAACTAGGAGGGATGATTTCATCATTCGCAACATTGCCTTCTTTCTTGGCCTATGGTTCTCACCGTTGTCATCCCTTATTCCTATGAATGAAGCTGAGTGGTTGAGAGTTTGGAGGACAAGGGTTTCGAGTAGGCCTGAGTTGATCATGTAGTTGGGTAGGGGATTTCTGTATGCGTTGGGTTGTTCTCTTTCTGGGTCAGGTATTTTGTGAGCATCAATGAGGTTTTGGATTTCATGCTTAAGGCGGGTGCAGCTGTCAGTTTCGTGGCCTCTCCTCTGATGGAAGTGACAATACAAGCTTAGGTTAAGGTTGGGTGGTATAGGATCTGGAAGTGGTTTAGGCTCTAATGGTTTTAGGAGTCCTTGTCCCTTCAACTTCTCAAGTACCTTAGATAACGGCTTCCCCAGGTTAGAGAAATGCCGGTTCTTGACGGTATCGACCTCGGCAGTAGCGGGCTTGGTCTTAGCAGGCCCCCCAAAGTTCTTCTATTCTGGCCATAAAACCTTCTGTTTTCAGCCTCTTCTTCCTCAATATCCATGACAGTTTCCCTCAACTGTCGGAAATCCGCAATCATTGAAGTCATCCTCCTCAACTTGCCATAGATCGAGGGCTTAGTGCCCTTGATGATCATTTTAATCTGGTCCTTCTCAGAGGGCCGAGTCTGCATTTTCAGAAGCTGTCATCTCCAGCGTCTACATACTCCTTGAAGCTTTCTTCCGGCTTCTGCTTAGTGTTCTCCAAATCACGGAGTGACAAGTCAATCTCTAAGTCTGTAACATACTGCTTCAGAAAGGCATCAGCTAGTTCCTTCCAATCTTCCTTAACCTTCTTCTCAAGGCTATGATACCAAACCACAGGTGCCCCCTCGAGTGACATCCCAAACATCTTTTGGACTTGGCGCTGTGATAGGCCCATTGAACTCATGACTGAGACATATTTCTGCAGATGGACCATCGGGTCTCCGTTCCCATTAAACTTGGCCATGTCGGGCATTTTAAACTGAGCTGGCAGCTGTTCTCCGAAGGTCATTGCCTCATAATCTAGCAAATCCTCGTTCTTACCCCTATTTTGCGGGTAACTGTTTCAACCTGATCCCGAAGCTTCTGAAATTCTGCCTGAGACCCAATCATTTTGCCTGTTGCATATTCTGCCATGTCATCATCAAAAGTGAGGACATCATCCCCTAACCCATTCGGAGGCTCCTCACGCCTTACATTCTCATAATCTCCCCCGGCACGGGGTACAGCCATATTTGTCATGGCAGTAGTCAAGGCTTGCAACTGTTCAGTAATCTTGGCGAAACCATTTTCCAACTGATCTATCTGGGATACCTCAGTATATGATTCACTCATGTCTGTTCTCGGTATTTTGGTGAGTCTTCCCTTTTCCCTAACCCAACGGGAGTCTATGATGGCTTTTAGAACACAAGGGTTAGCATGATGTATGTATGCATGGGGTGCATGAGATGCATGTAACATATATAATATACTAAATTAATTAAAATTTTCACACAAATCGGCCCGTTACCATTTTAGAATTTTTCGGGCTAATTGTCACAGGAGTGAACCCATCCCAGTTTAAATGGCCCAACGAGTTCACATCTTATGACAAGGAGCCCAACTAAAGCCAAATGGTAATGTTCCGAACACAAGTACAAGTGGCCCATCAACACTTAGACGCCTTTGGCCCAATAGTCATGAGATACGTTCTTGTCCCAGTTTAAATGGCCCAACAAGCCCATATCCCATGACAAATGGTCCAAACAGATCCAAACGACGATGTTCCCAAACACAAGCATAGAAGAAAGATAATGCAAACGTAATAATTTCTACAGTATGGCCCATCAACATTTCAGAAGCTTTGGGCCTAATAGTCATAAGGTACGAACTTGCCCCAGTTTAAATGGCCCAACAAGCCCGCATTTCTGACAATAGTCCAACTGCATCCAAATGAGGATGGTCCACAAGCACATACTCAAGGAAATAATTGCTACTTTAGCCAACCCGGTCCATGGGTGGGTTAGTAAGAGTATAGACAAAGGCTCTCACCGGCGAAGGATGGCCCACAACTAGGTCTCCCCACTCAAGGGTTCGAGCGACCAAGTGAGCGCACCCCTTTTTATACACTAAGGTACGTGCCAAAGAGCTATGGTGTGTGACGGACTGTCAATGGATTTCCCGTTGTAGATCCCCCAGAGGGAAGGTGGAGCGAGGCTCACTTAAATACCCAAGCCTCTTAGGCTCTTATCGCTTGTTGTCATGAATAAACAACGAGTCCTCCAAATTAGTCCATCACAATAGGCTACTAGTAGATGGCTATCTAGGTGCCTTCACAGCTTTTCCTTCTAGAAAGGTAGTGAATGAAGGAAGACACCAAACCATTACCTAGCCTCAAAATGCCTTTGATAAAACCCTCACTTTACCCACTATAGACACGGTCAATTAAAACATAAATCCAAACATTACAAGACAATATTTCGGGGCCAACTTTCTATCCCCAGTGGAGTCGCCAGACTGTGGGAACACAGAAACTGGACGACGCATGATGTTCCTAGGCTCGCGGCCTAGTTGGGAGTACGGAGTAGCCACGAGGGACTAAACCGGAGAGTAATGGAGTCGCCACCCGGTGTGAACCGGGAAAATGAGATTTAAGGCCGCACTCACCCCTCGCAAGGGAAGACCTCAAACCGTTGGGTTCGGAATGGTCCCTTACTTATGCCATTTGTAATAAAGGATTTACATAATAATTTAATCAGGCTAAAGTAACACTTATTCCTAAGAATATCATGCTTCTATATTCATGGGTACAAAATAACACTCATACATATATTTCGCATATATCTCATATCTAATAACACATGTCTAACAAAATACCTCAAAGTAACAATGAACATACAACTTCATTCAGCATATCATATTCATGAAAACACAAGCATACATAATATCCGCACAAGCATACATGTGAGCACTCTTCCAAGTGATACATGGAATTTATCCCAAGTACAGACCGCATTACCGTCCATTCGGAATCGGCTACGGAATTTATGTCTGGGTTTCCATCCGATATATCACAAGAAATAATACTCCAAAGTCATCATGGCATAGGCATATGAATCGTAATGCGTTAAATCAAGACCAAGGCAAACGACGCAACCAATGGAATAAACATGCTTGAGTACTATCTCATGAACCTATTAACCAAATAACATGCTAACAGCCTAATCATGCTTGAATACAATCCCGAGAACACATAGAATGGATAAATACAGGGATACAAATAATATGGTTGGCTATATAACACAAGAAAGATCAACCAAGAGGCAATTATGCATGAATATGATAAGACAGACTCAGTTCAGTGTGTTCACGTTCGTGTAGCGTTCGTAAACGCGTTCGAACGGAAATGAAACAGAATGCTCACGTTCGAGTAGCGTTTGATAACGCGTTCGAACGGAAATAAAATAGAATGCTCACGTTCGTATGGCGTTTGATAACGCGTTCGAACGGAAATGAAACAGAATGCTCACGTTCGTATGGCGTTCGTGAACGCGTTCGAACGGAAATGAGACCTGATGCATGATAAGGCAAAAATGCTTGCGCGTTCGAGTTGCGTTCGTAAACGCGTTCGAACGGGAACAGACCTGATGCATGAAATGGGACACAATACATCAACAATAAAATAAATGGGCGCGGCGAAGTACTGCCGTAAAGGAGGCCTTTTGGGGCTCTTGATCTCTCAAAGAGGGACCTTTAGACCAACATACTAAGCCCATGCGCTCGACTGAATCATGCATACAAAGAATTAAAAGCAATGATATTAAACATAGTGTGCCCGATTGAACGTATCTTGTATCTAACCGGGCACACATCAACCGGCGCAACAAAGCATCGTGGTAAAGGGCTTTAGCCCCTCCCCATAGGGGATCTCACATCGCACTTACTAAACCCATGCGCTCGGTTGAATCATGCATACGAAAATAAAGACAATCATATCAAACTAGGTATGCTCGATTGAACGTATCTCGCATTCAACCGAACACATCAATCGGTGCGGCAAAGCGTCGTGGTGAAGGATTTTAACCCCTCCAATTAGGGAACCTTTCATCGCACTTTCTAAGCCCATGCACTCGATCATACCATACGAGAATAAGCAACATACAGAATTTAAATGACAAGAAATAAATAAACCAAAGCAACACAACACAAGAGAAGGTGTTGTTTACTCAAGTGATACGTGGAGTTGTGTCCCATGTACAGACCGCACTACCGTCCATTCGGATTCGGCTACGGAATTTACGTCTGGGTTTCCATCCTATATACCACAAGAGAAAACACGCTTCCATTCATCCAATACCCACAACACACATCATACACACAACAAATGCTGCAAGTATTGAAAATATAATCAAGTAAATGACCAGAAATTAAATAAGAATAAGTGTGAAAGATACCCTCAGGTCTAACCTTTTAATCACCTCTCGGATGTACGGTACACGATCGTCGGAAGGGTGGATGCTCCGCAACTCTCCCGGTTCACTGGTTCACTGTTCTCGTTCGTTGTCTTACTGTCTTGAGTCCGTTTTGCTACTGTTTCCTTGTGGTTTCGCTGCCGTCTCCTCTTTATCTTTTGCTTCTCTTTTTGGGTGTGTTCTTCCTGTAATTTTCTGTGTGTTTTTGTGTGAATTAGCTAGGGACTAGGGACTAGGGACCAGGGTTGAGAAGGTTGGTGAATGGTTCTTTTTATAGGCAAAGGGTTGGGCTTGACAAGGAAAAGGATTTGGCTAATTAAAGAGGGATTTGATTTGGTTTGGTTAAGGGAAGTCAAAGATTGAGGGGGGGGACAAATCTTGGTTAGATAGGGAAGGTTGAATATTTGATTGGCTTGGTTTAGGAATACAATATTTTAAGTTAGGAATAATATATTGGTTGATTGATTTTAACTTGGTATGATTATATTTTGATTTAGTATGTGATTTGTTTAATTTAGGCATGATTTTAGTTTAAGTTGGTAATTGTTTATTTTATGTTTGGTATATGTTTTATTTAATTATTTAATTAATTTAATTATTATCTTATTTAGTTAATGTTTTAATTAATATTTATTTATTTAAATTGGGATGTGTTTTATGGGCTTTGGGGGGCTAATTGGGCTGGATGTGAGGCTAGCAGCAAAACCAGAATTACCGACACCGTTCGAACGCTTCCTCGAACGCGGCACGAACGCCCGCAATCCGTTTGACGTTCGAACGTAAACACGAACGCAGCACTAACGAAAACAGTGAACCTTGTTTATTCTGAATTTCCCCTTCCGATGTCCGTTTCCCGTGACCTCCGTGACTTAAAAGGTAGTGTCTCCAAAATGAGACTCATCATAGGGACTTATGTGTAAAAATGCAGTGCCTACATGACATAAGTAGAGCTGTTTTCACTTCATTATAAATTGAATCATCATTAATTTTTACTATGTCCTACAACTGAAAGTGTGGTTTATACCCACTTATTGCGGTATTTTTAGCTTATTATTTGTATTATTCGAGATATTACATGTCATTTATAGTTTATTTTGTGTTTTATTTGTAGGAGCATTAATACATGAATTTGGGAATAATTACACGTGTTGGGAACTTTCGAGAACACATGACGAGCACGGGAGCATTGGCGTCATGGCGCCAAAGTTAGTTACATACTAAACACAGAGGAGATGGCGCCATGCGCCACCCAAATACATAAGCCAAGGCGCCATGGCGCCAAATTAATTGAAAGAAATACAAGTGGCGCCATGGCGCCACTTGAAGGACATAAAGATGGCGCCATGGCGCCACCCATATCCAACATCAAAGGCACCATGGCGCCTCTTCGTCCAATACTGCCATACATTTTCCAGTGGGTTTGGCGCCGCGGCGCTGCATAAGAAGACAGGCGCGTACAGTAAAAACATAGGAGATGGCGCCACCATATACATAAGCCAAGGCGCCATGGCGCCAAATTAATTGAAAGAAATACAAGTGGCGCCATGGCGTCACTTGAAGGACATAAAGATGGCGCCATGGCGCCACCCATATCAACATCAAAGGCGCCATGGCATGGCGCCTCCTCGTCCAATACTGCCATACATTTTCCAGTGGGTTTGGCGCCGTGGCGCTGCGTAAGAAGACAAGCGCGTACATGAACATAGATTTTAGGGTTTTAAGATCCCTAATGATACCCAATGACTCCCAGACTCCACTATAAATATAACAGTTCATCCAGAACAGGGGAGGCTAATACACTGCACAAAACACATAAACACATATTTTTAGAGATCCAATGAGAGGATTGAAGAGCAACAATAGGAGATTAAGGCGGTGACATCCGAGGAGGAAGAGATTCAATTCGGGTTTTATCTTCTTGTTTCTTTCTTATAACTCTAATGATTTCTATTAGATTCATGACTTGTTTATCATTGTTTTTATCTATTGTCATGAACTAAACTCCTTAATTCTGGAGAATGATGTAATTGATGCTTGAACCTTGTATTGTGTTTATCAATTTTGTTATGAAGTTTTATTAATTTATTTATATTCTTTTGAGTTCAATGCTTCTTGATTGTTGGCCACAATTGAAGATGATGAATGTTTATAATCTATCACTCGAGAGAGAAGATTTTGAATAGATCTAGAGAATATAGCCTAGGATTTTATAGTTCGAGAGAATCTGTAGTCCTTTGAAGTCGTTAATATAGAATCACAAAGCGTAATGAGTCGTTAACTATTAGATTTTTATAGAGATATCGAAGTCTATAGTTGATGATATTTTCACTGATGCTCGAGAGAGAGAGTGGATATTTTCGGAATCTTGACTTATAAATAATATAACTGAACAAATATTAATTGGTATGACAAATACATAGGCGACAAGTAGGTGAAATCAGGATCCAGAATCTCTATCGTATTAGTTCCTCATATCTAAATATTTTTATATTTTATTTATTTATAAAATATTTATTATTTATTTTCTAAATAAAGTTAGGATTATCAATTGTAGTACTTAGTGCGAGTTAACGCAATCCCTGTGGGTTCGACACTCTTAACTCATTTATACTAAAACTTGACACCGTACACTTGCGGTACGATATAAAAATATCACAACAACAACCTTCATACATTTTCCAAGAAGCAAAAACATAGAGTTTTATTTAATCTTCTTTATCATACACTCTCTTGATCATTAAAGCCCACACATTACATCTTCATACATATTTAGTGTACTTGAATTTTCTTGGGTTGGCAACTCACATCCTTAATCTTATTTATCTTTTGTGAGTACCCAAGTTGTGTTGTAAATCTTTTTATACCAAACTCTTGTGTGAGAAATTATTTGTGGTGAGTGGTGTATACTCTCAATGGTGAATTTGTGAAAAGATTTAAGAGTGAACTTATAGATAAAATTCTTGTTGGTGTTGTTGTGTAAATGTTTGGAGTGAACGTAGGGACAAAACTCTTAGTTTGCGAGTGAGCCACAAAAAAACTCTTGGTGTAAAGTGTGAAATCATTTTACATAGTGGAAAGTTTCAAACGTGGCTTGAAGTAATGGACATGGGCAAGGAGTTGGCAGAACCACTATAAATTTTATGTCAATTTCTCTATTCATATTTCTTTAACTTATTCCAAGTATCATATTGTATTTTCCATATCATATATTAAACTTGTCATTATTAAATATGTTAATTTGGGAAATTGATTTCTAAACTTAATAGTTAAAGCAGCTAACTAAATAGCTTAAAATTAAAAAAAAAAAATTTATTTCAGTAATTATTTTGAAATGCGCAATTCACCTCCACTCCTCTTGGGTATAAAATCGTTCGTGTGCTTGTAGACAATTTCAAGGTAAATGATGGCCAAAGTCCAAATTCATTTTTTACCTCTTATCTCCCTCGATATTTGAATTCTGATGATAAATTAAATAAAACTAATTGAAAATCACTCCACTATTCTACAATTTCATTTTCAATGAGTATCGAAATACTAAAAATGTTTATTGATTATTATTTTTATTAAAAATGAATCTTTATAATAGGAAAATGATGTCTCGTATGAGACTCTAAAAGTGTGAAAGAGTCGTAGGCAGCATTCTTTGTAAGATCATGGCCGGCATTTTAAATTAATTTTCTTAGTTACCTTCGAATGTTTGAATTATGTGGGTTATATTTTGTTTTTGTTTTTGTTTTTTTTTTTTTTTTTTCAATCTGAATAAGTCAGCACTGTATAGATTGTGCCTAATTTGAGTATTATATATAAGAAGAGAGTCGATATAAGCGATCAGTTGAGATTTTAAATTTGATCTAAAATTAAAATCTCCGAATATAAATGAAAATTTCAATTTAAATATTTAATTTGACATGTATATTTTTTTTATCATTTATCGAAATACTATTTTAAGAACTTGGATAAGAACTCTTAAAATTCAATGTCTCCCCTATACATAAGACAATGTGAATAGGACGATATACCTTGGAATGGAAGCCATAAATAAAATTCTTAATCATATATAAAAAGAGATACACTCAAGTCTCACTAGACATCCTAGACACAGAAAACTGAAACATTCAACATTCAACATTGATAATTTGTTTGGTTCGTATATAATATAATTTTTTTTTCTAGAGTAAAAAATAAGATGGTCCATATATACATGAGGCTCTCATTGGCGTTTGAGTACAACGGAGTAGAAGTAAATGACAAAATAAAATATTAAGTAAAATATGTAACTTTTCAAGAAAATATCGATGATAGTAGTTGTGTTTGACATTCAATTGATAAGATTTCAGATATGCTTAATTACTCAAGTTTTCGTCCTCCTGAAAAGTTTTAATTTTCTTCTTAAGTGAAATTTGAGTAATAAATTTATTTAGACTGTTAGACAGTAGTGAAAATTTATATGTGTTACCCTATGCGGACTTATTCAATCATATTCTATTTAAGACACGTCAAAAGTAGAGTTATTATAGTACGATTTCAATAAAACAAAGTAATGTTTCAAAACGGTAAAATAATCAACACGTAGATTTTATTGACGGAATGAAAAACTCTTACAGAGTAAAAAATCACTCCAAGTATATATAGTCTAACACCTGAATCCACTATAATAGAGAAAACTTACAATGTTGGTATAAGACATATGACAACAACTTTGCCGACTCAAATATCTCTAAACTATAATAACTCGATGAACTCTCCAAGCCTGCATCAAATAACTTTCTTCAGAACCTCTGAAGTCTTTAAGTGAATCCAAAAAACCAAACAGCCATTTTCATGCAAAGTCTTCCAAATACTAATTCAATTGTTCTGAGATTTTCAAGACTCATTAATTACAATTCAATTGAACTCGTTTTGTTACGGAAGTTGGCAACACACATGAAACCAACGAGTATAATTTCCTTTATTTTTCCATATATATATTATATGGAAAGCCGACGTCCAATGAACTTTTCATTAGTAAATTTGTGTATTTAGATGGACTTTAAGACATTGATAATGTACTATATAACACCTTATAATACTCTTATTATTCAAATAATTAGAATTCACTAATATAATGGGAGAGAGGTTTGTATATCCATTTCTAAAACAATACGAGATTCAGTTCCCCATTTCTAAATGTTGGATAGTCTAATTATCTATTAAATTTTCCATCTTTATTTAAGATACAAGTATGTTTTAATTTATAATTTGATATGAATGCTGATTAGCTCAACTTACGATCAACTTTATTGGATCATTACTTGGCTCAAAAGATTGTGATTAAAAAATTTGGTTGCATACAAATGGCGAAGATAGAAATTAATTAATTAACACATCCTTATAAGACATTAATTTTGGTGAAAAGAACAAGGAATGTATATATTTAATGTAAATACTCAGTCAAATCATTAGCTTCGTCACATTGTTAACGATTTTTAAAGAGGAATAATGAGGTCTTGAAATTCTTTGGCACTTGCCGAAAATATTTTTACAGATATTAAGTGGAAAAAGTCAAAGCATTTTCATTGAAAATCTTGACTGCAAGTCCACTTCTTTATTAAAATTTTGTATGTTTGATCTAGTTGTCTTTTTGTCCATGTACTTTTGTGGCCGTCGCATTATTGATTTGAAAATTTCAAAGGAATAATTTTTTTTTCTCTGCACACTTTTATTTTGAAAATTGATCATCCCACCCCTCCCTGCCACCCTCTGCCATTCCCCTCTCCTTTGTCCCCTAATAAATTTACCATAATACCCCTCTCATTGTGTGAAATGACTCAAATAATTATTACATATTACAAAATTTATGTATTTATATATATTAATTAAAAAAAAATTATATACTAATTATAACTCACTTTCCGATTTTATAAATTATTTTTTTATTTTTGTTAATAAATATTACAGATTTCGTATCTATTCATTTATTTTTTTGATTCATTTTTAATTTATTAATACTACTTATGTATTAAAATAATATAATTTAACCAAATAAAATTAAATTATCAAATAAATATTTTGATAGTCTTTTTATAAAATAGATTTCGTATCTATTCATAATTTTTTTTCGGAATTAAATGAAAAATAAAAAAAAATAAAAAAATAAAAAAAAAAAGGAACGAGGAATTCCCCTCTCTGAAGAAGGGGTTGTGCGCCCCAGCAGTGCTAGGTTCTGCTGGGGCGCACACACCCTTCTTCAGAGAAGGGGAATTTCTCATTCCCGTTCTTTTTTTTTTTCTTTTTTCCTTCTTTTCTTTTTTAGATTTTTCTTTTAATTCCGAAAATGGGTCACTCGTTATAGTATGCGAATCCATGGTACGAAGTATTGAGTATATCACCAAGTGCACACCAGGAGAAGACTTTAGAGGCAATATAGATTAGAATTTATGTTTTTATATTTAAAGTGTAACTTTTTATGTTGTTATTTGTACTATTTTTAAATAAATATTTTTCTAATATACATGATAAATTTTTTTATATAGATAAGTAGTGTTAAATGAATTAAAAAAGAATCACAAATATTAAATGAATAAATGAACACAAAATAAATAATAATAAAGATGAAATTTGTAATATTTATTAAACAAATAAAAAATATATAAAGTAGAGAAAATATAAATTTTTAAAAAATTATAAAATAAAAAAATTTAATTAATAAAATAAAATAAGTACTTATGTTATATTTTATATTTTATATATATCAATATATAAAAAGTGGGATATATTTATTTATTTGGGAAATTGAATTTTTGAGAAAGATAAGGGACAAATTCGGAATTGCAGGGGAGACAAAAAAAAAAGTAATTGTCAGGGGAGGGGGGAAGATAAGGCCTCTTTATTTTCATTAACTTTTAGGGGGGGAAATGATTAGATTAATTGTGACGGTTATTGAAAATAATCAATTTTTTTTTAATAGCCTAGAGTAATTTTAGATTTAAATTTCTTAAGTCATTCTTTGGAGTAAATCTTTGGTGCAATATTGATATGGATGACGTGGTACCACCAACCAATTAAAAAATAACATGTTTAAATTTTTTCCTATTTTTTAGTTGTTTTTGACTTTTAGCACGCGTGTCAAATGATGATTGCCTTATTACATGGATGACGTGATACCACTGTTGCACCAAAGATTTTCTCCTTTCTTTTGCGAAATAATTTTCATTATTTCAATATTTATAACTACATTCTTCTCTCATCTTTTGTTTATTATATCGGGACAATCGATCTTTGAAAGAATTAAAATTCATCTCATGGGTTAAAACACATCTAATTAAGAACCACCTTTAATATTAATGCATGGAACCTAAGTATAACTAACAAAGATTTTAATTTATTTAATGGATTTTAAAAATGAAGGTTTAAGTCTTTTCCTTATATATATGTTATATTATTTCATTACAAAAAAGAAGAAAAATATAAATGTTCATACCATTTCTATATAGATTAACTTTCGTTTGACGGATAAAAAATTGACTAGGCTCTAAAAGAAATAAGAACAAGACATATGTAAGCCAATAAATCTATGCCGAAAGATGTAAGAACAAAGCTCATATGTTAATAGATACAAGTCAGTATGCAGATTAATAATTATATGAATTCTTTATTGACTAATGCTACTGTGATGATTTGAACTCAAGATCTATTATATGAAGTTGTGATATATTAATCAAGAGTGTTAGTATTTGTTGATAACTGTGCATTACTATTACTATTAAATCACGTGTGACGAAGATTATAAAAAACTTAATACAATTTACCTTAGCTCAACTATATCCAAATTCATTCCGTATATCAACTTTAATTAATTTTAATAAATTTAGAGTGACGATATTGATATCCATATTTAGTTTTTTTTAAGGAAATAATATTTTTATTTGAATGAACATCCCAATAAATGCAGAAAAACAGACAAAATTCAAAACTCACCGTTTTAAACTTTGCCCGTTTCAAGCACCCACACCCTTCGGACAAAGTAGCACCACTGTTTTTTTTTTTTTTTTTTTTTTTTTATAGCCATGCATTTCAAAATACCACACCGTACGTAAAAAATATCGAAGGCCCAGTCGTCGTGGCTGGCTGGCTGACTCTCAAAGACAGTTAGCATTGCAGTCTATATAAGCTAGTCTCTCTGCTCACAATCTCTCATCATATCAAAAGCTCACCAACAAAACAAGAAAGACCATCAAGATATTTACTGCATTAATAATCTTTTTGCATAAATTCGTTTGAATTTTAGAACGTCCAAAAAAATGGTGTTGATCATTGATCAGTTCATTCTTTACACTTTCTTTGCTTCCTCTCTCACTGGGTTGCTTCTTCTCTTTAACAAGCTGAAGAAATTAACCAAGAAGAAAACAACTTACAAGATCCATAATGACGTCGTTCTGACTTCATCTAACGTTGGACATTCTTTACCGGATAATGTCTCCGGCCCCGATGTCATCATTGTTGGTGCTGGTGTTGCCGGAGCTGCTCTAGCCCATACTCTTGCCATGGTAATTAATTAATTTTTTTTTACGTTTATTTAATTTCACTGAATTAACTAACATAAACTAATTATACCTGCAGGATGGAAGACGAGTTCATGTGATAGAAAGAGACTTGACACAGCCTGACAGAATAGTTGGTGAATTGCTTCAGCCCGGAGGATATTTGAAACTAATTGAATTAGGCCTTGAGGGTATATATATATATATGTCATATTAATATTATTATTATATTTTTGGTTGAAAATTACAATAATATGTGTATCTACTACCCATAACATAACTATATATTGTGCTTGCTTAATTTTCTGAATGCAGATTGTCTGGAAGAAATCGATGCCCAGCCAGTAGTTGGATATGCACTCTTTAAAAATGGAAAAATCATAAAAGCTCCATATCCATTGGAGAAATTTCATGCCAATGTCGCTGGCAGGAGCTTCCATAATGGCCGATTCGTTCAAAGAATGAGAGAAAAAACCTCTTTTCTTCCCAAGTATGTATATATTCTTCAAAATTCTCCGCTATTGAATCTATATTTTAAGAAAATACAAATATCCATATATATTATTAATTTGTTTGTACTTTGCTTTGACTGATTACATAAGCATGGTGATTAATAGTTTAATCCCCAAGTATTTTTTTTAATCAATGAATTTGATGAATTCAGTGTACGGATGGAGGAAGCAACAGTGACATCCCTGGTTGAAGAAAATGGAATTGTAAAAGGGGTTAATTACAAAACTAAGGACGGTCAAGAACATCGATCTTATGCTCCCCTTACAATTGTCTGTGATGGTTGCTTCTCAAATCTGCGCCGGTCTCTTTGCAATCCAAAGGTGCAGCTTGCCATCTTATATTAATTTATTTGACTTGTCTTTTTTCTAAAATTTCAGAAGCAGTGAATTGATAGCCAGTATCACTTTGATTTGTTCAACAGGTGGATATACCGTCTTGTTTTATTGGTATTGTATTAGAGAACTGTCAACTTCCTATCCCAAATCACGGCCATGTAGTTTTAGCAGATCCTTCACCCATCTTGTTTTATCCAATTAGTAGTACAGAGGTGAGATGCTTAGTCGATGTACCTGGTCAGAAATTACCTTCAATTGCTAATGGAGAAATGGCCAGGTATTTGAAGACCAAAGTTGCACCACAGGTATATATTTTTTTATTGAAAAGAAAAACTAATAAGGAATCCTTTTGTGGAAGATGATATACTTTAGTTTAAAAGATAATGAGAACTTTAGTGAATCTAATCATATATGAAAAGTGATACACATACTTATGTTTTTACTGAAAATAACTACTTCTCTCTCACTGTAGCTACAGTAATCGTTATAGTGAGAGGAGTGTAGTTATTTTATGTAAAAATATAAATATGTCTATCATTTTTTATCATATATATGTCAAACACAAGCAACCTAGCTAGCTAGCTTGTTAAAATTATTCCTAAAAAATTATTAATGTGAATGATTGTTTATTTTATTTCAGGTTCCAGCTGAGCTTCGTGATGCATTTATTTCTACGGTTGAGAAAGGCAATATTCGAACAATGACAAATAGAAGTATGCCAGCGGTTCCCAAGCCTACACCCGGAGCCCTTTTAATGGGCGATGCTTTCAACATGCGCCATCCTCTAACTGGTGGTGGAATGACTGTGGCTCTCTCAGATGTCGTCGTGCTTAGAAATCTCATTAAGCCCTTACATGATTTTCATGATGCTGCTTCCCTTAATAAAAATCTTGATTACTTTTACACCTTACGCAAGGTAACTTTCAAATTAAATATAAATGAATGAGTAATCAATATCAATATTTTAAAAGTAATTAAAAAGATTACTTTAATAAATTAAATTTTCCATGAACACAGCCGATGGCATCTGCAATAAACACCTTGGCAGATGCTGTTTATCAAGTGTTTTCAGCATCATCTGATGAAGCAAAAGAGGAAATGCGGCAAGCAAGTGTTGATTATTTAGGGCTTGGAGGAATATACACATCAGGAGCGATGGCTTTACTCTCAGGCCTAAACCATCGCCCATCAAGCTTAATTTTCCATTTTCTCGCCATGGCAATATTTGGTGTCGGTCGTTTGCTTCTACCTTTTCCTTCACCAAAGCGCATGTGGATCGGTGCTAAGCTAATCAGGGTGAGTACGTACGTAAGTTTTATGCATGTTGGATTAAAACACACAATGAAATGGCACCGTATTAATTGCTCCAATTTATATTTTGTATTTTTCTGATTTTATAATTAATATTGATTAAGATGAACATTTGGATTATTTCAAATCATGGCAGGGTGCGTCCGAAATTCTTTTTCCCATCATCAAAGCGGAGGGAGTGATCAGGCAAATGTTTTTTCCTGCCAAAGCTCCGACTGTTTATTGAGATATCATATAGAAAAAAGGCACAAAACTTATTGTAGCTTGGGCTTAATTTGTTGCTATTAATACATGTCCATAACGTATGTAACTTAGAGGGTTTTTTTTACTATTATGATCTCTTCTATTTTCAAAAAATATGAAATATAAAAATTACATTATTTATATAATTATTGTGAATATTACACGAGAAAGATAAGGAAAATACATTACATTTCATTGTTCATTTTAATGCTACGTAAATTTATTATATATATATATATATATTAGCCATGTACAAGCAAGATCATTTTCGCTTTGATTTGTACAATCAACAACTCTTAGAAGGCAGCAAAACACGATTGAGATATTCACCAAGAGCCCATATAGGAAATATATTTCTGTAAGCAGAATAACTTATCATACAATTCTTGTTGAATACTCCCATGATTTCCTATGAAAAGAAATATATATATATATATGTCATTAAAAAATAAGGTAAGTATATATATTTAATTATACATATTGTAAATATTGTGTTTGAAGAAAGTATTGACTAGAATTAAGGAGAATGACCTTTAGTTCCTAAATATTTTTCATTTTTACTTATTTTTTAATCACCCATTACATCTTTAACATTATATTTTTAATATTCTTATAAATTAGATATTTTAACCCTCTTCTTATTTTACATTTTAACCATCTTCTTTTTTTTTTTTATAAACATATCATACTAGCTAGCTAGACTGACAGTTAGATTTTTTTTTCAAAAAAAAAATCCCGCCGCTAAACCACTCAATCCAGACTTAACTGGAGTAGGTAAAATTTTCGACTGTCTCGAATTTTTATAGGAATATACCCCTTAAATTCGAACCTATGACTTGACAATCAAACTTTAAATCTTATACCACCAAGCCATACCTATTCGAGACGACTGACAGTTAGATAATGATAGTAAAAGAACCGATAGATTTTTTGTTAAAGTTTTAACATTATAGATGTAATGTAATAGATTGAGTTGTTAAAAGGTTAGGGATCTAAATGGTAAAAACGAGGAAGGTTAGGGACCTAAATCTACTCCTCCCATAGAGTTATTGTAGTATTTTTTTTTCAAGTCATAAAATTATTATATTCAAAATAATTATGTCTCTTTTATATCTAGATTTACCTGTTGTGGGAAATCTCCGTTTTCCATTTGTGAATTAATCAGCACCTTTGCAGCACGGTGTAATGGGATTGGATCTCTATCGGCCTATAAAAAAAATGATATATTATTAATTGTCAATAACAGCTTATTTTTATTTTTATTTTTTAAAATAAAATATAAGAAGTGGGTAAAACCCAAATTCATTTTTTATTATCTCCTACATTTCTCAAGGTTCGAATCCGAATAATAAGCTAAATAAAATTACTTCAACACCACTTGGTCAAAGCCCTAAGGGCAACCCCAACGCTACTCAAGGATTTGGTGCAAGATTTGCACTAAATTATATATCCATCTCCAATCCATAGCTTCAAATTTTACTCTAAAAAATATTCATAAAAATATTCCATTTTAAATATTTCTTAACAATTAGTATTTCACCACTTAATTAACATAATATTTACATTAAAATGATTGACTATTTGTATTGATTTTTAAAGATGAATTAATAAATTAAATGTATTATAAAAATTAATAAATTAAATTTAAAAATAAATATTTATTTTCATTATTTTTTTATTAATTATTTATAACAAAAATAAAATAAAATATGGGATATAAATAGTAAAAAATTATTTTATTAAGTCAAAATATAATTATATAGGGTATAAATGATACAATTTAAAACTATTATGAGTTAAAATTAATTTAACAATTTTTTTTAAAAAAAATTAATTTGCTCAATGAACAGTGGCGCGCCAATTTGGACAAGAGCGCGCTATTGGGATTGCTCTAAGAGGCTTAAGATTTTGTTTATTGCATTTATAAAAATGTTAATAATTGGAAATCAATTAAAGAAGAATATATTTAATTATGTACCTGGCCAGCTTCAATGAGTGCTAACATTGCCCATGCAGTGTTAACAAAATGTGATTTATTTCCTTCTAGATTTGTATAAACCTGACCACACATTTCACACGAGTATTTCAAATTTAAAAAATGATCAAGCAAAGTGTACTATTTTTTTTCCTTTATGTAATTAAAATATTCTTTTTCAAAATTTTCCTGGGAAAATAACAAATTGGATCCTTGACTATCAAAAGAAAATTTTTAAAGGGTACCTTATTTTGGCAAGAAAGATAACTCTCTCCCCAACCTCCAGAATCAAGCTGTTTGGATAGCAAGAAACCACATGATTTTCTGATGCTATGGCTAGTTTCATACGTCTTACCACAGGCTACTATCCCCTTTATACCAAACCATGTTCCATAGGTGAAGCACACACCCCATGACCCATACCTAATTCACATATCATAACCATTAATTTATATCGTTTAGAAGTTTTGAGGTTAATTTTTTTTATTTATAGTAACGAGCGATCTTTTAACTTAATAAGTTAATGACTAAACTAAAAGATAGAAAAACACGAATTCTAATCCACCAAAAAGACAAATAATACTATATTGAAATGTGTGTTTTTATGTCTTTTAACTCGGTCCTTAACTTATTAAATTACGGGATCCCTCGTTAGAAATTTACTCTATATATATAATGTAAACATACCATGAGCCATCCGGTTGTTGTATGCTTTCAATGAATCTGATGGCCTTCTCAATACATGCTTCTATTTCTTCTCTCCGATGCCCTGGATAGCTTTTCGTGAATGATTTTAGGCCTTGAATTGCTGCTGAAGTACACTCCACGTACCTAAGTTTTGAACATGAGTAATTTTAACTCTAGTTAGGTAACTTTAATTCCTAAATTTATTTTGCTAATTGGGGGGTTTACGTTTATTTATCTTACTGATAATCTATAATGATGTCTCCAAATGTTTCAGCCGGATTAATCATCTGAAATCAATATGAACGAAACTAAATGTATCAAAACTTTAAGATATCATTCATTCATAGAGACTTAATTGAATTGAAAAATATAGTTGCTCACCTCTAACCATGGATAAGATCTTGTGAGTTCATAAGATGCAAAACCTCCATTGTTGTTCTGCAATTAAGAAAAGATTTATAAAATTTTGATTGTTTTTTTTTTTCCCTAAAAGAGTAAATAAATTTGATGGGACGATACTTAGTAACTAAAGCTGTATATGTGTGATGTTACCTGCAAGGATAAAATAACATTGACAGCATCATATAACTGAGTTGCAGGTATAGCTTCTCCCACAATGTCAGATGGCATTTCTGATAATAACATTGCTGCCTGTAATCAACCACAACTAGCATAACTCTAATATCCTTGTGGGGGTATATTTGGAATTGAGGCGCTAAAATTTTAATTTATAGACATGAAATTGGGGAGCAATATTGAACAACTAAAATATGTGAGAAACATAATTAATATGGTCCGAAGACCTTTAAATACCCATGTGAGAAGAAGAATATCAAATAGTATTGTCATATATCAAGCGAGATAAGGGAAAATTTAAGTTGAATGGACAAAAACTGTAAAGGGAAATTTATATTTTATTAAGATTAAAAGGACGATAATTTCGGGACATTGAAGAATTCATATAATCGAACCCATTTAATAGGATAGTGCTTTTATTTAATTTAACAAATATAAATTGATATCACCAAGGATCAACTGTAAAAAATAAAAATAAAAGTCAGTGCCTAGTAAATACTTTAATTTGTCAAATTTAAGCAGAAACGCAACAATGACACTTTTATCCTTAAAACTTTGTAAATTATAAGAGAAAAGGGTACCTTTAGTCCTTCAGCAGTGCAATCCGATACAGGCCAGCCATTATCAGGAGTGGAGAAAGGCCATCCTCCTTTAGAAATATGTCGATACCAATAACTAAGATCACCAGAGCAATCTTCTCTAACCTTAATTAAAAATACAAATTAATTAATTTATAATTATATAAACAACAATTAATTTAAAATTTTGTTAAAATTTAAATTTGAAGTGAAATACTTGGGTGTTTTTTATGAAATTGTGGGCTTTCTTAAGCATTGAACCATATTCATCAATAAGGTTAGTGGCTGAGATTGCTTGAACTGCAAATGTAACATCCCACAGTTGTGACCCATTATATCCCTGCCAATAAAGTTTTTATAATTTATATCATAATCCCATGTTAATATTGAATTAATTAAAATTTGATCAAAGAAATAAAATTATTTAATTAATTGAAACCTGCATCTTCATTCCATCTTCAGCAAGCCAGAGATAGTCTTTAATTCTTGAAAGGTGACATTTATAGGCCTCAGAATTTGGATCCTCCACCCAACAGCAAATCATGTTTAGTATCTGCATGCGTGTGTAGCCAATCCCATAGAAAGACTTAAATTGAGATAAAAACCATAAAAAGAAAGTTAATGCTTACACAATCAAAAGATATAAAAAAAATTGGAAATCCATATCGGAGATTAATTGAAAATTAATCGGGAAAAATAAAATTGATATTTTATATAATTGATAATAAAAAATTCAAACTATTTCCCAATTTTTTTTTAAAATAACTACAAATCATTCGTTGATGATCAAAAAATGCTAAATAATATAATAATTTTATTATCCTGATAATATTTAGTTTAAATAAAAATATTTTTCATAGTTTTTAATGGAATCATTATTCTTTTCATATAAAATCATTTATTAAAACACCAAAAAAATGGGAAAATAAGCATAACCTTCATTATACTTGGTAAAACTAATCAAAACACCCCCTGATGGTTAAAAACTAAACAAAACCCCATACTGTTATAACAACTCTCTTATATGTTAACTTTATTTATCATTTTACTATTTTGTTCTCTATAGAAAACTTAAATACTTCGGAAATACGTCTAAAAAATACTTAAGAAATATGAATCAAGTAAAATGATGTAAAATTAAATGTTTTGTGCCTTTTGAAAGTTTATTTAATTCAAACATTTTAGTTTTTCTCTATTATTAATTATTAAGGATATTTAAATCGATCATTTGACATGATTCATATTTCATGAGCATTTAAATTTATCATAAGGGGCAAAATAATAAAATGATAAATACATATAACATTTACGAGAGCATGAATTTTGTTTAGTTTTTTAAATATTAAGGGGGTTTCGATTAGTTTTGTCAAATATCATGCAATTTATGCTAATTTTCCCTCCAAAAAAGACATTGAAAAATAATAAAAGAAAAAGATTAAATTTGAAATAAGATAATTTTTTTAGAAATAGTAAGTCATAAATCGGCCGATTAATCGGTCAAGATTATTCGTATATCAGTGTCAATTTAAATCAATCAAAATCAAAAGGTCAAATTATTCAAATAACGATTTATAATTAATCATTGATTAATCACCAATTAAATAGCATAAATAAAAAGTAAGAAATATAATTAATTAAACAAATAATTTTATATATATATATATATATATTAAAAGAGTAGGCTACGACATAAAAACTACAAATATGAGGGGGCAAGTGTAAAGTTTACCTACGAATGGTTAAATTTCATTGAAAACCCTTATGTTTCCTGAAATTACCTTATTGACAGGGCCAATGCAAATGTACCGAGTATTTTCATCTTCATAATGGATGTGTTGCATAACAGTTTTAAGAGCATTATTCCTCAGCTTAGAGAAAGGCCATTTCATTATAAGAGGTTCTCCAATCTTGTGAAGGCACCCCCATAATATATCTTGTATCATGGGGTGTGGATAGTAAAGGTCCTCCTGCAAAACATTGATTTTTTTTTTTTAATTCAATTACTAGTACTAATTAATACAAACAAATAATGCTAAAAAGATCAATTAACCTATAATAAAATTTAATTTGCATATAAATTTATATGATATTTTTCAAATAAATCAAATAATTCAATACAAATGCTCACTTTATAGAGAGTTTTTTTTTTTTTTTTTGATATTAAGTCATTTATATAGAAGATAATATATTATATTTCGGGTGTATATGTCATCTCTCTCATAACAGCTGGATCCTATACGAAACATAATATACTTTTTCTAGAGAAAAGCATCACTTTTATAGTTTTATTGCTATATTTTTTAAAAAAAAAATAAAAAATTTATTGCTGGTAGTTGAGGTCGAATAAAAATCATGTTATGTTACTCTTTTTTTTTTTCTTCTTTTTTTTTGAATCGTTGGAAACCCCACCGTCGAATTATATTTTTCGAGCTTAAACAGAGAAAGTAAAACATTCGGTTATCCCAGACTCTTACAAGAAATACACCCTCTGAATTCAAACTCAGGACCTCAAGATAAGATACTGAATCATACACCATCAAACCACGCCACATACCAGTGATGTTACTAATGTACGAACAAAAGCACTCACTCTATTTTTATTTTTTGGTCAAGCTTCACAATTTCCAGATAAATAGACTGAAATGGCATTTTTAAAACTTAAAGAACTAAATTCAAACCAAATCAACCAAACTACGAAAAAGCTTAATAGTCGGTTAAATATAAATTATTTGATGTCATTATATTTTATTAGGAATATTTATTTCATTAAATGCGGTAAAATATAATTTTTTTTTTTTATGGTTCATGTATATATTAACTTAAGTTTTATCCGATCTCATTACACATGTGATAACAACATTTATTATCATTTTTCACCGGTATATTTAAAATTTTATAACATACATGTTCGAACTAATTTAATCGTATTTCTCTCATCTTAAATAATTAAATAATTAAAATTTTATATCAATGCATTATCGGTGTTGAGATATGTGTGTATATATGTATATAAATAAACTAGTGTTAGTTGATTAGTTCCTCAATTTTCAAATTTATGTCCCCAATAGACGTGACTTGATGGTGTAGGGTTCAATATCTCACATCGGTAATTTAAAATATTGATTGGATCATTAGTTTGATAGGTTGAATTGATAAAATCGAATGATGTCATAAATAATTTTAATTAATTAAAAAATATTTAAAAAAATATATTAATTTTACAAAAAAATAAATAAATTTAAGAACTGACCTGATCCGATTCACCGATTTTTTTAAGGTCAAATTTTTAGAATTTATCGGATTTACGATCGATTCCCGATTCAACCAACCGGTTCGATCTACTTTTCAGACCTTCCATCTACTATTTGCTTTTAAAAAGATAAAATTTTCTGCTTTTCATAGGAACATAAATATAATCAAAAGATGATTATTAGTTTGTCTCTGAGTGTACATTTCTATTAGTCAATATATAAAATTATTAAAATCTAAATTATAATGCGAGTTAAATATTTTTAATTTCACCTCAATCACATTGTACTATCTTATTTTAAAGTTTATTAATTATTTAGCCCCTACTTATTACTTAACAATCAAATTTGCTTATACTATGTTTTCAAAAACCTTATCCCACGTGTTATCATATATCTTATTCTCACGTCACAGGGCAACTTTAATTTGGGTTCAGATCAGGTTCGAGAATTTTCGATTGGGAATTGAGAATTTCGAGTATTAAGATTTTATTTTTATTAATTTCCGAACCATCGAGATAGGTGGGGAGTTGGATTATCCGGTTGGGAGTTGATGTAAGCCTTCGTCTTGAATATGAAGTCCTTTATCACTACAAGAGATTGTTGGATGACCGACAAATATTACCAACTGAAAATATTTTGACATTAATCGGTAAATACTGATCGAATACCTACCGTTTAAAAATTAAGAAATTTCCTGACCCAATACCGACAGTTTATTGACCGATAAATTACGACGGACTAATCTGTCGGAAAAAGACACGTTATGCACAAATTTAGCGCCAAATTTTTACTGACTGTATATTTTATCGGTCGGTAATATTTTGAGTTATTATTAATCGAAATTCATTTATTTAACGACTGATTATTTCTCATTTTCGATCAATAATCCATCGAATAATATTTACCGACATCTCTATATGTAATTATAACTTTGTTAATTATATTAATAAAGTGATACTTTAATAAAGAATAAATTCGGCCCGTCTTTTCTTTTGTTGCATATTAAATTTTGAATATTTGAAATATATTTAGAAGGAAAAGAATAATTTTACCTTGGCACACAAATTTCGGGCAAGGTCCCAATCAATGTGACGATAAGGAAGCGTGTAGAGCTCCTTTCTAAGAGATAAAATAAGTGAATTGAATGGTCCCACGAATCTCTTTCCATATAAATATGACATTGGCAAATACACCATTCGGCAATGACACCACATTCGTCCTGCATGCATTTAAAT
>SKCR01018869.1:0-52202 GCA_019454045.1 Zanthoxylum bungeanum
CTAATGTGAAAACAAACATAATCATGTATAAAGAAATAACTTTCTATCGACTAAATCATGCTTAAGATAAATAACATACTAACAACCTAATCATGCTTTAATAACAAATAAATAACCTACGAACTACAACATGCTCAAACACAAGTTTGGATGAGACGAAATACGTGTCTCTTAAGTGGTACGTGGTGTTGTATCCCGAGTACAAACCGCACTACCGTCCATTCGGATTCGGCTACGGAATTTACGTCCGGCTTTCCATCCTATATACCATAAAAGGGAACACATATTCCGCTCATCGAACAATCACATCATGCCTCGAACGACTCTCATGTGATAATATTTCTAAAATAAATAAAATAAACGAAAGATAATAAATAAAAGGGTGCCCTCGGGTCTAACCTCTTTTGTCGTCTCTCGAAAGCGCGTTACACAGCCGTCAGAATGGTTGTTGCTCCGCAACTTTTCTGGTTCACTAATCCAACCTTTTTCCTCGCTGTTTTGCTGCTCGGGCGGCTGTTTTTACTTCGTTTCACTACTGTTTTGCTGCTGCGTTTCAGGTCACTGTTTTGGTAATTCAGGCTACTGTTTTTGTGGTTTTTTTGGACTGGTTTGGGCTGTTCTGGAGGGCTAAGGGGCTGCGGTTTTTTGGTGTTATTTGGGGGAATTTCTGGACAGTTTATGATGCAGTGAGGGGCTGTATTGGGAGGGTATTGTGCAGTAATTTCAGGCTGTATGTGGGGGCTGTATACGGCTATGAAAGGGGTGTGTGATTAGGTGTTGAAGCTAAGTGGGTTGTGGCTTAAGGGTGCTATTGACGTATGGAGCAAGAGGCAGGTTTGTGTTGTGGATTGTAGGCGTGGTGAATGGGCGTGAGTGGAGTTGAAAGGCTGATTCTTGGTGCTTGGCTTTGAGGCTGGTCAGAGGGCTAATGTGTGCAGTTTGTGTGCGTGAAGGTGAGTGTACGTGTGGTGTGAAAGGCTGGAAGGGCAATTGGCGTGAGTGGGAAAGCTGGGGCTTGTGATGCGGCAATTTAAGGGTTTTGTTTGTTGGGTGCTAGGGCTGTTGGCGTGAAGTGTCTGTTGGTTATGTGAGCTGAGGCAGGGCTATGTGGCGTTGATTGTTTTGTGGCGCTTCTATGAGGGCAATGTGCGGTTTTGGGCAGTATACGTGAAGGCTATTTAACGTGGCTAGTGGGCGTGTGAATGAATTTGTGGCTAGTGAGTGTGTGCGTGAAGGCAGGTGGCGTTTAAGGGACCTTGGTGCGTGATAGTGGGGGCGTGAAGGCAGGGTTTGTGACGTGAATGCGTGGGTGGATGATGGTTGTTGTGACGTGAAGGGCAAAGACAAGGGCAGTGGCGTGGCTATGCGTGAGGCGTGAAGGGCTGCTGAAAGTTACGTGGTGTGTAGCGTGTGCTTGATTTGTGAAGGGGCAATGAATTGAGGTTGGCAGTGGCGTTGTTCACGTGAAGCAGGCCGGCAGTGGTGTGGTGCGTGCAGGTGGCGTGAAGCTGTGAAGGTTGGTTTCGTGAGAGTAAATGGCAGAGGTTGCTGAGAGTTTTAGGGTTTAATTGTGTGTAATCTGTGAGAGAAGAGAGAGGCTGAGTGTGTGAAGAAGTTTAGGTTTTATTGTTTTTGTCTTGCCGTGTGAGAGAGATAGGCCAGGCAGTCTTAGGGTTTAGTTTGTGTTATTCTTTTATAGAGAGAGGGTAGGGTTAGGGTTTGCATGGCTCTTGGAAAAGGAAAGAAATCATGTTTTAAGTGTGTATTTAATTTGATTATTTAAGGTAAGAAATTATGTAATTTTGGTGAGGAATTATTTAATTTTGGTGAGTGGTTTATTTGATTTGATTTTAATTTAATTTAATTTTAATTTCAATTTAATTGGTTTCAATTGGTTTTAATTTAAAATTTGTGACATGTGTTTTAAATATTTTAATTATTTTAATTATTTAATTTGCGAGATGTGTTTTAAATGTTTTAATTATTTTTGGATGTGATTTAATGGGTTTGGTGTGTTTTAAAACAGAGGTCCAACAAGCGAACCCGAAGCGAAACAAGCGAGTTAAATCTGACAAAATACTAATTCCCAACTTTACCCTTCCAACGTCCGTTTCCCGCAGCTTTCACAACTAAAGAGGTAGTGTCTCCATACGAGACTCATCATCGGGCTAATATGCAAAAATGCAATGCCTACAGTCGCCCCCACTTTGATGGGACTTGTGCAGTGTGTGACAATGACAATCCTATCAAAGTACGTGCAATGCATTTTTACTTACCTGGCTCGCCAGCTGCCACTTGACTTGCCTGCTGCTTTGAACTGAGTTGATATGGTGGCGAGGTGCCTCGACCCCTGAGCTTTGTTCCCGAACCACCGAATGTGAACTGTGCTGATGATGCAGTGGGCCCTCGACCCTAGGACGCATTCCGGAACTGCAATTGATGTGTGGGCCCTCGACCCTGGGACACATCCTAAAAGTGATGATGAATGAATTATTGGCTTGCCAGCTGCCACCTGACTTGCCTGTTGTTTTAAACTGAATTGATATGATGGCGAGGTGCCTCGACCTCTGGGCTTTGTTCCCGAACCACTGAATGTGAACTGTGCTGATGATGTAGTGGGCCATCGACCCTGGGACGCATCCCGGAACTGCAACCGACAACGGGGGCACCTCGACCCTGGGCACCTCGACCCAACACCGCTGAAAATAGGGACCTCGCCCTCGAACTGATGATGTAGAGGGCACCTCGACCCTGAACTACAACCGACAACGGGGGCACCTCGACCCCGGGCACCTCGACCCAACACCGCTGACAATAGGGACCTCGCCCTCGAACTGATGATGTAGTGGGCACCTCGACCCTGGGCCCCTCGATCCGGAACTACAACCGACAACGGGGGCACCTCGACCCAACACCGCTGACAATAGGGACCTCGCCCTCGAACTGATGATGTAGTGGGCACCTCGACCCGGAACTACAACTGATGATGCAGTGGCCCTCGACCCTGGGACACATCCCGGAACTACAACTGACAACAGGGGCACCTCGACCCAATACCGCTGACAAAGTGGGCCTCGCCCTCAAATTGATGATGTAATGGGTCCTCGACCCTGAACTGATACTGACGTGGGCCTCACCCCCATGCTGATACTGATATGGGCCTCGCCTTTAGACTGATACCGATATGGGCCTCGACCCCAAACTGATACTGATATGGGCCTCGCCCCCAACTGATACTGATATGGGCCTCGCCCACATGCTGATACTGATGCTAATATGGGCCTCACCCCCATGCTGATACTGATGTGGACCTCGCCCCAAACTGATATTGATATGGGCCTCGCCCTCAGAGTGCCATACCCGATATGACTGATACTGATGCTAATATAGGCCTCGCCCCCAGAGTGCCATGCCTGGCAAAACTGATACTGGCACTAATGTGGGCCTCGCCCCCAAAATACCATACCCGGCTTGTTCTTTATCAAACTGTGTTCCATTCTCGGAGTGCCATTCCCGGCTTGTTCATTCCCGAAATGTGTTTCCATTCTCGGAGTGCCATTCTCGGCTTGTTCATTCTCGAACTTTGCTCCATTCTTGGATTGCCATTCTCGGCTTGTTCATTCTCGAACTGTGCTCCATTCTCGGAGTGCCATTCCCGACTTTCTGATGATGTGTGTGGGCCTCAACCCTGTGACTCATCCCCAAAACTGATACTGACGTGGGCCTCAACCCTGGGACGCATCCCGGAAACTGACACTGATGATGTGTGGGCCTCAACCCTGAACTGATACTGACGTGGGCCTCGCCCCAAACTGATACTGATGTGGGCCTCGCCCCAAACTGATATGGGCCTCGCCCCAAACTGATACTGACGTGGGCCTCGCCCCAAAACTGATGTGGGCCTCGCCCCAAACTGATACTGATATGGGCCTCGCCCCTGGGACTCATCCCCAAAACTGATTCATTTTTGAAACTGACTGTACTGTTGCTACTTCTAATTGGCTTGTCTTTGCCGCTTTTCTTTTTCTTCTTCAAAACCTGTGAATACAAAACAAAACAAATACAAAAAGAGAATGCAAAATATGTTACGTGTATGCATGCATGCATAAATGAATTTCCTATTCCGTTGGGTTAGGTCTTCCGCCAGTTCTCCAGGTGATTGCTCAGTATTCTCTCTAGTCTCATGGCTCAATTTCTTGTTATACTTCTTTTCACGGGGTGGTAGACTGGTCGCCCCCAGTCTTGATTTAGCTTTCTACTCTCCGCTGTTTGCACTTGGTCAAGATGAACCACATGGTGAGGCCTTCCATATCAACATGCTATTACAAGCTACGAACTAGTCTCAATAGTTATACATATTATCGTCCTCAAAGAATGCCCAGTAATGAAACTAGAGAACATTCAAAACACTCAATGCAACTCAAATCTGAGTTTTTGAATAAATGATCTATGCCAGACTCAAAGTGTGTGTGTGCAAAGGTTCTTTCACAACTTGATCCTTAAGTAAGCCAACTCAATGATTTCGTTTCAAAAATCGGGATCGATGGGTCAAACCAACCTAGATGTCTCAATTATGCCTGCAGTTGCTTTTATGTGCTCAATGTGGTATGGTTTTTTTTTTCTCTTTTTCTCTTGTCTCTTTCTTTTCTCTTTTCATTTTGAACTTCTTCTTTTTTTTTTTTTTTTCATTTTCTTTCTTTTTTTTTCAACACACCAACCCTTTAAGGTAGCATTTCTCCTCATGGTGGTCCTAATACTCTCCCATGGGTAGCTTCACTCTTATCGGTTAAAGGCGGTTTATTTCTTTTCTTTAGAGACTCTTTTTTTTTCAACCATACCACACATCATAACACAAGCAAGTCATGATGGACATCTAAGCAAACGGTCATTCATCGACCCGTAATTTCTTCAACTAGTCACCTTGCCAACTACTCAGGTTTTCACCGCTAAGAACCTATAGTGAAGTGCTTACGAGTCTAACATAGATCAACAATTCAAAGCATCAGATAAAAGCACATCAAGAGTTTATCGTTTCTAAGATTTCATCCTAAAGCAAACGATTTCATCATCGGACTTATGCCTAACTATTAAGGACTAAACAACCCTTTTTTTTTCTTTTTCTCTCTTTTTTTTTTCATTTTTTTTTCATTTTTTTTGTTTTTGTTTTTTTTTTTTTTTTCTCACTTTTTTTAAAGGCCCCCCAATGGTCTTTCTATCTTTGCCGCAAGGTTTTCTATTTCTCGATTTCCTTTTCCCCGATATCCATGTTTGCTAAACTCTCTTGACAAACCTTTTTTTTTCTTCTCTAACCCAACGGGTATCTATGATGGCTTTTAAGACACAGGGTTAACATGATGTGTGTATGCATGAAATGCATGAGATACGTGCAATGTATGTAATATATAAGCTCATTTAAATTTTTTTTACACTAGTTGGCCCATTACCAATTTAAAGTATTCAATCATACTATTGCTCGGTGCAAACTTGTCCCAGTTGAAAAGGCCCAACAGGTTTACACTTTGCGATAACATGGCTAAACAACTTCAAATGATAATAGGCCTAAACATAAAATGGCCCATCGACATTTTAGAAGCTTTTGGCCCAACTGTCAAAGGACACGAACTCGTCCCAATTTAAATGGCCCAACAAGTTCACATCTTTTGACAAAAGGTCCAACTGGATTCAAATGACGACGGTCCAAAACATCAACATAAAAAAATAATTTCTACTAGTTCTACGACTAAGGTTCACATGTGGGTTTACAGGAGTGCAGACAAAGGCTCTCGCTGACGAAGGCTCTCGCTAACAATGCCTTTAACTAAACCCCTTCAACCCACTGTAGACACGGTTAATTAAAGCACAAATCCAAACATTACAAGACATTATTTCGGGGCTGATTCTCTATCCCCAGTGGATTCGCAAGACTGTAGGAACACAGAAATCCAGCGACGCTGTTCCAAGCTCGCGGCCTAGTTGGGAGTACGAAATAACATGGAGTCGCCACCCAGTGTGAACCGGGAAAAAGATTTAAGGCCGCACTCGCCCCTCGCAAGGGAAGACCTCAAACTGTTGGGTTCGGAATGGTCCCTTACTTATGTCACTTGTGATGATATGATTTGTGCAATAAACTAACCGAGTCTACTCAACATGTATGCTCAAGATAGCCTACGCCTAAGTCTACATGCATACTAATAATATAACCTATATCTAAATTCGCATACTTCAAAGTAAGTTGTCATAACGGCAAACACGCAATAACATACAATCATCACACAAACATGCTCAATTATCTAATGCGGAAAATAAATACGAATCTAAGCATAGATATAATTAAATCCCTAATGTGAAAACAACCTAATCATGCATAAAGAAATAAATTTCTATCGACTAAATCATGCTTAAGATAAATAACATGCTAACAACCTAATCATGCTTTAATAACAAATAAATAACCTACGAACTACAACATGCTCAAACACAAGTTTGGATGAGACGAAATACGTGTCTCTTAAGTGGTACGTGATGTTGTATCCGAGTAAAAACCGCACTACCGTCCATTCGGATTCGGCTACAGAATTTACGTCCGGGTTTCCATCCTATATACCATAAAAGGGAACACATATTCCGCTCATCGAACAATCACATCATGCCTCAAACGACTCTCATGCGATAATATTTCTAAAATAAATAAAATAAACGAAAGATAATAAATAAAAGGGTGCCCTCGGGTCTAACCTCTTTTGTCGTCCCTCGAAAGCGCGCTACACAGCCGTCGGAAGGGTTGTTGCTCCGTAACTTTTCTGGTTCACTAATCCAACCTTTTTCCTCGCTGTTTTGCTGCTCGGGCTGCTGTTTTTACTTCGTTTCACTGTTGTTTTACTGCTGCGTTTCAGGTCACTATTTTGGTAATTTAGGCTACTGTTTTGTGGTTTTTTTGGACTGGTTTGGGCTGTTCTGGAGGGCTAAGGGGCTGCGGTTTTTTGGTGTTATTTGGGGGAATTTCTGGACAGTTTATGATGCAGTGAGGGGCTGTATTGGGAGGGTATTGTGCAGTAATTTCAGGCTGTATGTGGGGGTTGTATGTGGCTATGAAGGGGGTGTGTGATTAGGTGTTGAAGCTAAGTGGGTTGTGCTTAAGGGTGCTATTGACGTATGGAGCAAGAGGCAGGTTTGTGTTGTGGATTGTAGGCGTGGTGAAGGGGCGTGAGTGGAGTTGAAAGACTGATTCTTGGTGCGTGGCTTTGAGGCTGGTCATAGGGCTAATGTGTGCAGTTTGTGTGTGTGAATGTGAGTGTATGTGTGGCGTGAAAGGCTGGAAGGGCAATTGGCGTGAGTGGGTGAGCTGTGGCTTGTGATGCGGCAATTTAAGGGTTTTGTTTGTTGGGTGCTAGGGGCTGTTGGCGTGAAGTGTGTGTCGGTTATGTGAGCTGAGGTAGAGCTATGTGGCGTTGATTGTTTTGTGGCGCTTCTATGAGGGCAAGGTGCGGTTTTGGGCAGTATACGTGAAGGCTATTTAATGTGGCTAGTGGGCGTGTGAATGAATTTGTGGCTAGTGAGTGTGTGCGTGAAGGCAGGTGGCGTTTAAGGGACCTTGTTGCGTGATAGTGGGGGCGTGAAGGTAGGGTTTGTGACGTGAATGCGGGGTGGATGATGGTTGATGTGACGTGAAGGGCAAAGACAAGGGCATTGGCGTGGCTATGCATGAGGCGTGAAGGGCTGCTGAAAGTTACGTTGTGTGGCAGCGTGTGCTTGATTTGTGAAGGGGCAATGAATTGAGGTTGGCAGTGGCGTTGTTCACGTGAAGCAGGCCGACAGTGGTGTGGTGTGTGCAGGTGGCGTGAAGCTGTGAAGGTTGGTTTCGTGAGAGTAAATGGCAGGGGATGCTGAGAGTTTTAGGGTTTAATTGTGTGTAATCTGTGAGAGAAGAGAGAGGCTGAGTGTGTGAAGGAGTTTAGGTTTTAATGTTTTTGTCTTGCCGTGTGAGAGAGATAGGCCAGCCAGTCTTAGGGTTTAGTTTGTGTTATTCTTTTATAGAGAGAGGGTAGGGTTAGGGTTTGCATGGCTCTTGGAAAAGAAAAGAAATCATGTTTTAAGTGTGTATTTAATTTGATTATTTAAGGCAAGAAATTATGTAATTTTGGTGGGGAATTATTTAATTTTGGTGAGTTGTTTATTTGATTTGATTTTAATTAATTTAATTTTAATTCAATTTAATTGGTTTCAATTGGTTTTAATTTAAAATTTGTGACATATGTTTAAATATTTTAATTATTTTAATTATTTAATTTGTGAGATGTGTTTTAAATGTTTTAATTATTTTGGATGTGATTTAATGGGTTTGGTGTGTTTTAAAACAGAGGTCCAACAAGCGAACCCGAAGCGAAACAAGCGAGTTAAATCTGACAAAATACTAATTCCCACTTTACCCTTCCAACGTCCGTTTCCCGCAGCTTTCACAACTAAAGATGTAGTGTCTCCATACGAGACTCATCATCGGGCTAATATGCAAAAATGCAATGCCTACAACAAGCAAACATGAAATCATAGAACACAAATGATTTAACGTGGTTCGATGGAAAATGACTCCAACTTACGTCCACATATACAAAGAAATGAACATTTTCTTACCACCTCCAGTATGATCGACCTGCTTTGGCTCTCATTTTTACACTTGGCTATTTTGCTCTATTTTTACAAGTTATGTGTGAGAAAAATTCGCTAACCCTTACAACGAGTTCTCAATCCCTTTTATATATTAGGTCAAATTCTACCATTACACAAACTCGTGACGTCAGCCACGTTACTAAGTCACCATTGCCTAGGCTATTTTCCCCAATTACCCTACGGATAATAGCTCAGCCGCCTGACACCTCTATTATCTGTCATCTGAACTTCATTAAATTGCTCATTTTTTATAACTGTTACACGCTCTTCCCATATGTCAGTTTGTATTCCAACCACTCCTATGCGGTTGTGTGTGTCAGTGAATAAGCCTGAAGTTCTCTTCCATCCCATCAGCTGCTTGTCTACTCCTATCTCATCAATCATTGGGAAGCTCAAACCAAAACTATAGTTATAAATGTCAGCACAAATATGACGAGTAGCCCTCGTGTCTACCCATCATTCTCACGGATTTCCAACCAAGTTGGATTCAGTTATATATGCAGAGAGGTTCAACTTTAAGATCTCATCAGTTAATAGCTCATCTTCAGTAACATATTACTCATTTTTCTTTTTCTTGTCTTTGTCCTGAGATTTATTGTTTCTGTAATCATTTGCCATATGACCGTTTTTCCCACAGACGTAGCACTTCCCCTCAAATTTTTTTTTGTTTGGGAAGAATAAGCTTCACTATTCTTTCTCTTTCTGTTACTTTTCCCACCGTCAACGATGATAACCTTAGACTCCATGGTCTTGTAGCTAGCATTCTCGGACTTCTCGTTGTCCTCTTCGATTCGCAACCGAACTCCTAGGTCTTAAAGACTCATTTGCCTCTTCTTGTGTTTCCGATAACTCCTGAAGTCCTTCCATGATGAGGTAATTTCTCAATAATTATGGTAACTTGAAACGTCTTGTAGAGTTTCATTCTCGCATCTAATATTTCGTGAATGATCAATTGATGTTCACTCAACTGAGACATAACTGCCATTGAATCTACCATTTTTTAGTTCATGAACCTAACAATGATAAATTTCTTTTGTCCGGTATCCTCTGTTTTTTACTTCTTCGCAATAAATTCTCAAATAATCTTCGCAGAAGTTATACCTTGGTATATATTGTAGGGGTTTTAAGGGGTAGATCCGGTAACGCAGCGGAAACGCGAAAAATCAAAATTTTCCGATTTCAATAATTTTTCTTGGATCAATTAAATAAACTTATTTATTTAATTACTCAATACTTAAAAATTGAAATTTTACACAAGAAATCAAATTTCTTGGTAATTACATTGACCCAAAACTTTACAAATTGATCGTTTTAGTCCTAAAATTGTCAAATATAATTTTGGATGATTCTAAATCATTTCTAAAATGATTTCCAACATGTCCAATACATCAAAATCAGATTGCAACAAAATCCCCAAAATTTCAGTAATTGCCGAACACACCCTTTATTTTTCAATTTTTACAATTTGGTCCATTTTTTGTTCAAAACATGTCAAGATCAAATCCAATCAACTCAAAAATTAATATGCATCATATACACACCATAATGCATCACATATATGAAAATCCCCAAATTTGGAAAGGGTTAAGAACCATAATTTTATAATTTCTTCATATTGACAAATTTTATCAAATCAATTAAATCTAACACTTTAATTCAAACTTTACCACACCAAACAAGTCTCACCATCGTGAAACAACTCAAGAACAATTCCAGGTCATCAATGAGTGGCTTGGAAACTCTAGAATGGCAACTTGATTATCAAATAATCAAAAGAGAGCTTATGAAACCATTTCAAGCTCACTTATAAACCATACATGCTTTCATCTTTCAAACAAGTTCATAACCAATTAAAACACAAACTATAAGTGTAGAGACAACATCCTGGCAACACATGTTGAAGCTAAGCGTGATAGAAATATATTCTTAGTTGAAAGATTTAAAGAAAAATTTACGAAATCAAAGTATTTCAAGCTTTTCTTCTTTGATCTTCAACTTTTGCTATCAACTCTTTTGTGTTTGTTTTTGTGTAACTTGTTAACCTAAACCTAATGAAAATGAAATAAAACAATATATACACACCCAATATGCCCTTGGCTGAAATTTGTATGCATAAAATATCTAGATATTATTTTTGTTTCATTTAAAGTTTGCTTTATCAACTTGCATCTTTGATCATTACGCAATTTAATGATTTTCAACAAGTCAAATAAAGCAAATCAAGGCATCTCCAAAAATATCAAAACTTAAGATATTTATATTTTTAATTAATTTAATTATTTAACAATTAAATAATTATTTAAATACAAATATTTTAAATATATGTATTATATGTATTATATTTACTTTAAATATCCAATACAAATATATATTTATGATATATGTCAAATATCACAATTTGATATTTAATTAATGTGTATTTAATAAAATCTATCATTAAATACAAATACACAATAATTAGGAATGACTATTAGGTTCATTTGCATGTATTTTACGTTTAACCTTTAAACAACTTATAAATAATCAGTATTATTCATAAAAGTTGTCATAGTGCTCTACGAGTATCTTTCACTACTAGTCGTATTAAAATATATAACAATTATTTATAAAGAATAAGTAACTATCTAATAGTCGCAAGTTCTGATATCAAATATAAAAAATAATCATTAAACACTATTTTAAATAACTAGACAAGAGATCTGGTATCTAATACCTACAGTTATCGTATTGTGAGAATCGATATTCTCTATACACATCTAATTTCTTTAGCTTTATAATTTACCTTAAATTATTCATAATAATTACAAATAATTGATTAGCAAACTGTGTCAAACACGTGATTTCTAAAAGTCACTAAAGTCAAGAAACGTCATTATAAGATAAACAAATACATAATGGAGTTTTCTTAATGCCAGTCAAGAATCTCGAGATATGAACTAATTCACGTCAATTCTTACCGTACAAGAAAATATCTCTAGACAATTATTGTTAGGGTTGGTGCTCGGAGTGTCAATCCGAATTGTATTTATGTTCGATTCATAAATACGAGCAATTCCATTTTTCATAATATTACTTATTTTATGGTAGCACCTCTTGTCTTTCATACACATATTCGATCTAATTATGATTGGATATTCAATTACTATTAGATCGAAACTAAATCTGATTTAGTGATACGTGTATATTAGACAAAGACCATAGGATTTAAAATGTAGTGCGCAATTACAACGTAGTTTATAATTGACATTGGGAAGCGCACTATAAGACTTATATCCTTAAATAAAGTTCATGGTCAAGATTTACTAATATGGGTCGGTTAGTAAAATTTGTTGAAACCAAGTACATGTCGTATATCGTGACTTGGTCCGATGGTTTATCCCAATGAACCATGAGTCTCGGGAGACTCGTATAGATATGTAGATGTTTATTTGATAAACATTTAATGACTCACTGAAGATTTCCCAATAGATGGTACATCAACGTCAATTGGAATTTTCTCGAGTTGAGCGAGCATAGTGGTCCTTCGACTTGAGATACCACAGTGGGATATATGAGTTATCCTCCACACTTTAATGGCAGTCACATCACCGATCTATTTAGATTAGACCTTCGATTATTTTTTGGGTGTGGACTGATGCTCATGATATCCAGTTCGCATCAAGATAGAATCTTTCAGTCCTGTGTACAGTGCATATGCATCCTACACATGTTTGCGATCTAGTAAATCCATGGACGCGGTATAACTTCGGAAATCAGTTTCGAGTGTTATTAAAGATCGTAAAATTAAAAAATTCGACTATATTATACCAAAAGAATTTGACGTTTTATCTATATCCCAGGTATAATATTGATAGCCTGTGACAAATAGATTATACGTATGCAATGACCTCGACTTGCATAGTTTAACGAGATTATCTGTGGTTGTTATAATTCATGAGTGGTTGAATTATAGACACGAAATTGGATTTCGTGACGGATAAACATAAACTTAGAGAGTCCCACAATATGTAGTGTACTCGTTGAGTACTTGGGCAACCCCTTATGAATAATATAGATTATTCATAATACTTCACCGGATTAAATGAGTTAATTCGAATCGTTTAAACGATTAAATGAAAATACATGCATTAGGGGCATTTCAGTCATTTGATAATTAATTTGTATTTGTATTTGATACAAAATTCAATTTGATAGATATTAATTAGTTGTCAAATGAGACTTTGACACATGCCATAAATATATGTATTTGTTATTTAATGTAAATAAAAATACATATAATAATAATAATTAATTATTTAGATATTTATTTGTTAAATATTTGAATAGTTAAATAATATATATATTTCATAAATGTTATGAAATATGTTTAATTATTATTGATACACATGGCATGAATCATGATTTAATTAAACTTTATGTGTGCAAATATGATTGGTTTACATAGATTTTATTAATTGAATTAATTATTTCTAAATTGACCAAAATGCCCTTGGAAGTCAGTTATTACCATTTTAAAAGAAAAAAAATTGTTTTCTCTCTAATAATTCTCCTCCATGGCCGAACCATCTCCAAAGAAAATTCCAAAGATTTGTTTGATCAAATCATGAAGAATATGAAGGAAAATTCAAGAAAAAGCTTATGAAATCAATAGATTAAGGTAATTTTCTACAACCCTAAGCTTGGAAATTAGTTTCTTATTTTCTTGAATTGCTAGAATAATTCTAGGGTTCCTTTGTTTGTTAAAATTCGGGCTTTTGGTTTTGGTGGATGGATATGGAAGTGATGATGCATGTGTGAAGTGTTTTGGGTGCTATTATTGTAATATTATCCAATTTGTTCATTTGATGATATGTTGTCATTCTATAGTGTTATGACCACTCTTGTAATGCCTATAATTGTTCTTGGGTGGTTCATGTGTGGTGACTTTGATTGGTGTTAAGATTAATTAGATTAATGTTAAAAAAATTGGATTAAAGCATGAAATTTTTTTTTTTTGTTGCAAAATCAGATATGGAAAAACTGGGTTGTTTGTGAGGAAAATGATGTCATTTGAATGTATTGGATGTGTTTTGGGTGTTTGAACAATTTTCGAAAATAGTTTCGAAGTTGAAATAAGCGAAAACGATATTACCGGGTGACGACTGCCCAAACAGTGAATTTGTCACTGTTCAGGTAGCCCATGAACTACCCTAATATTATTGGGGCTGACCTGGGCAGCCCTCATGTGTATCAGGTTATCGATTCGGTCAAAAACGCGTTTTATGTCATTTTAAGAAAACCCCATTAGGTATTTTTTTGTTTATCTTATAATGACATTAATTAGCTTTAATGACTTTTAGAAGTCACGTGTCTGACACAGATTGCTAATCAATCATTTGCAATTGTTGTGAATAATTGAACGCAAGTTATAAAGCTTAAGAAAATGAGATGTGTATAGTTGTGTATAGAGAATATTGATTCTCACAATACGACAACTATAGGTATTGGATACTAGATCTTTCGTCTAGTTATTTAAAATAATATTTAATAACTGTTTTGATATTTGATATTAGAACTTGTGACTATTGAATAGTTACTTGTTCTAAATAAATAGTTGTTACATATTTTAATATGACTAGTAGTGTCATTAATGAAAAGATAAACATCAAGAAAATGTTCGGTTAACTAAATAACTTAGAACAATGATTTATGAGATTTTAGCACATAAACATTAGATTCTTATTATGTATGGTAAATGATAGTCTCATACAAGATCATCATTGGACCAATGAATATTGTATTCAGGATGTGATTAAATCTCATTTAACCAATGATCATCATTGGTCCACAAGATTTATTAGACTAATACATTGGATGTAGGGGTGGGCGCGGTTCGGTTTGGTTCGGTTTTTACTAAAAACCGAACCAAACCATATTTTACGGTTCGGATTTTTTACCTCTCAAACCAACCATTAAATAACGGTTTGGTTCGGATTGAAAATTTTTTAAACCAGCGGTTTACGGATTGGTTCGGTTCGGTTTACGGATTATTATATTTAAAATAAAATTTCATCCACTTAAGTGGAAAAAAAACAAACAAAACTAGTCTATCCAACAAATGGTATGAAATACTAGGGTGTAAGCTGTGACTCCATGGAACATATGCACTCCATAAATGATTGAAAAATGAGGCATAATTAATTCTTGTATTTTTTAAAAATTACCTCGAATAATGATGCTACCATCATTCTAATTAAGAGACAAATTCAACATCTTACTTTCAAGAATAATGATGCTACAATAAAACAAATAAATTGAAGAATAAAAGTATTAACAAATAAATATATTAACAAAAAGTTAAGAATAAAAGTATTAACATACTAATAAAAAGAAAACATAGAATACAATTAAAAGAAAATTACAAATTTTTTTATAAAAATTTATATTTTTTAATTATAACGGTTCGGTTCGGTTTAACAGGTGCGGTTCAGATTAGGTCCTGAACCGAACCGTAAACCGTTTGGGGTGGGCCAATCCGAACCGCAAACCGAACCGTTAGGAAAAAATCATAAATTCGGTCCGGTTTGGTTCGGTTTGCGGTTTGGTTCGATTCGGTCGGTTTTTTTTGCCCACCCCTAATTGGATGTATGTAGTTTAATGAATTAGAAATTACCTTAGATAGTTTTATTTACTTCGTAACTTAGTTAATGAATTGTCATGACTTAGTTGCGTGTTTCTAAAAGAATATATATTGAACGTCTTGAATGGTTCGAGAACTTTAAATATATTTCTGATGAAACGCGGATAGAATATTTTAAATGGTTCCAAGATAATATATTTGAAGTGTTGAAAACTATATTTTAAAATTTATCGTGAATCTTTGAATTGTTCAAAGATGTTTGATATGATCAAACATACGAATTTAAGGCAATGAGTTCTAAATTTATTTAATGAATGTGATTCTTACTCAATATTATTCTTCTACGATTCCATTGCAATGGAATTGATCAGTGGGAGAAATCGAATCTTATATGATATGATTCATTTGATATTGAGTGTTACCGAATTAGTTTCAATACTCTTGGGGTTATGCTCCAGTAACACTAATTCATCTCTTTAATTAAGGTTTCATTCGTTCCTACAGTTACATATATAATATATAGTAGAAATTTCGAACCTTGAAAATTTTAAGATTTTGAATCTTTCTTTTGTATAATGGTTATATAATTGAAAATACTTGCACCTCAGAAGTACAAGTAAAAGTTTATCATTTATTCTACTTAATAGAATTTTGTATTCTATTTGACAGAATATCTTTTCTACGATCCCGAGTAATAAAATTATTTTATTATTTGGTGTGTAACATCAGATGTTGACGATTGTAGAAAATGCTTGACCTATTGAAGTCAAATATGAGAGTGATAAACTGTAATGGAACCACGTAATTAATAAGATGAAATTACCCTTAGACATCTTCCGTATAAATTTAATAGGATGTCAGAATCATTTGTAAAGTATTTGATACTTAATGGTTATGTTATTTTCTTATTAAAGAAAATTATCCTATAACTTATAGTGGGAGCGATATTTGATATCGATTTCTAAAGTTAAAATTGAATCATAGATCTAAGATTATTCGTAGCTTACTACGATCAAGTTTTGAACTTCATTAAGCTTTCGTTATGAATCGTTCATAAAATGTGTAAATTGTTTGCGCAACAAAAGCAAAGTGAGCTTGTTAAAGGTTTGACCTTTACAGTATAACAATGAGAAAGGTTTTACTCAATGATCTATTATAGATTCTTAGAAAACTTGTCTCAAGTCGCACTAATTAAACAATTAAAGATCTGTTGGTTAATGTTAATATTGAATTATGTATTTTGACTAAAGAATGCAAAGTGGCGTTCCTGAATGGTTTCTTCGAATGAGAGATCTGTGTGGTTTCTTTTTTGAAGAATTCATTCTAGAATGGTCCTACAGTTTGTATTATGCTAAGATCACAGTTTAATATACTGGCTTATAAAGCCTATTGTTGACTCAAGTAAGCTTTCTGAAAATTCGTGTTCTCTAATTTTGATTACAGTCAGATTTTCTGATTTTATCAAAGCATAAAGAATACATATTTGTTAGTAGGGTCAGTGGCAGCGTACAAACTTCTTTCTAGTATTGTATATATCCTAAGTATTCTTTTCTCCGTGAAAGCAATGTGAGTAGTCTCTGTTATATTTGATATAAAGTTCATATATGATATAAAATTAAGAGACTTGTGAGATACTCTCATTAGTCGCGTATTAGATATGATCTAATAAAGGACACATTAAGACTATTTGTATGACAGTTAGTATAAATGTTTGACAGTTAACGTGTCTTTTATATATATAGTATTCGTCTTTCGTAAAGGATGATACCTTTATCGAAAGAAAGATTGATTAGAATGTCTAGTCAATCTTATGCATCATATGATGATAGCATAATGAATACTATATAATGTGAAATTAAAGATATCAATTTAATTGTAATTGTTACGAGTTATTTTGATATGTTGTAGACCGTATGATGGATTTTGAAACATATTCTTTGTTATATTAGAGATATTAAGAATGAGTTTCTTATTCATAGAGAATTCAGCCTGTAATCATAATGTCAGATTAGTTTTGATCATAATTACGACATTAGATGGTCTATGTCATATAAAGTCAAAAAGGATGCAGTGGGAGTATTATTATTGATTCTACTGAATTAGTGGAATTAATTGCAACTTATGGAGTTTTGACTTATGAAGTTGCAAAGTGACCCTATAGATTATAAATTTTTATATTAGTGTAGTGTTTGTGGTTGTCTCATAGTATTTTGGATTTGATCTCTAAATACATAGGTAACTTAGTAGCTATAGCACAATACTGATATAACATCTGAGTCATATTGATGTGGAATTTGAATTCTACAAAATACGAATGATGCTGGGTAAGGAAAACGATTGAGTTTGTTTGACAGACTCAATTTGTTAAAGCGGACTTACTTGTTGTTGCCTACCCCTTGAGTGCTAGGTGAGCTCTTAAGGGCGATGAGTATATGATATACATTGAGATGTGTATATGATACTGTGGATTGACACTATAGCAACTGGGAAAATTGTTAGGGTTGATGCTCGGAGTGCCAATCCGGATCGTATTTATGTCTGATTCATAAATACGAGCAATTCAAGTTTCCATAATATTACTTATTTTATGGTAGCACATTTAGTCTTTTATATACATATTCGATCTAATTACGATTAGATCGAAACTAAATCTGATTTAGTGATACGTGTATATTAGACAAAGATCTTAGGATTTACAATGTAGTACACAGTTACAACGTAGTTTGTAATTGACATTGGGAAGCGCACTATAAGATGTGTATCCTTAAATAAAGTTCATGATCAAGATTTACTAACATGGGCCGGTTAGTAAAATCTGTTGAGACCAGTACATGTCGTATATCGTGAATTGGTCCGATGGTTTATCCCAATGAACCATAAGTCTCAGGAGACTCGTATATACATGTAGATATTTATTTGATAAACAATGAATGACTCACTGAAGATTTCCTAATAGATGGTACACCAACGTCGATAGGAATATTCTCGAGTTGAACGAGCATAGTGGTCATTCGACTTGAGATACCACAGTGGGATATATGAGTTATCCTCCATACTTTGATGACAGTCACGTCACCAATCTATTTAGATCAGACCTCCACATGTTCGTTGGGTGTGGACTAATACTCATGATATCTAGTGCGTATCAAGATAGAATCCGTCAGTCCTGTGTACATGGCATAGACATCCTACATGTGTTTGCGATCTAGTAAATCTATGACCGTGGTATAACTTGAGAAATCAGTTCCGAGTGTTATTTAAAGATCGTAAATTTGAAAAAATCGAGTATATTATACTGAAATGATTTAACATTTTTATCTATGTCCCAGATATAATATGGATAGCCTGTGACGAATGGATTATACGTATGCAATGACCTCGACTTGCATAGTTTAGCGAGATTATCTGTGGTCGTCATAATTCATGAGTGGGTGAATTATGGACACGAAATTGGATTTCGTGACGGATGAATCTAAACTTAGAGAGTCCCACAATATGAAGTGTACTCGTTGAGCACTTGGGCAACGCGTTATGAATAATACAGATTATTCATAATACTTCATCAGATTAAATGAGTTAATTCAAATCGTTTAAACGGTTAAACGAAAACACATGCTTTAGAGAATTTTTGTTGTTTAATAATTAATATGTATTTGTATTTGTTACAAAATCGATTTGATACATATTAATTAGTTGTCAAATGAGACTTTGACACATGCCATAAATATATGCATTTGTTATTTAATGTAAATAAAAATACATATATATATATAATAATCATATTAATTAATTATTTAGATATTAATTTTTAAATATTTGAATATTAAAATAATATTCATATTTCATAAATGTTATGAAAATTTTTTAATTATTATTGATACACATGATATGATTTAATCAAACTTTATGTGTGCAAATATGATTGGTTTACATAAAGTTTGATTTTATTAATTGAATTAATTATTTCCAAATTGACCAAAATGCCATTGGAAGTCGGTTATTACCATTTTAAAATAAAAAAAATTGTTTTCTCTCTAATAATTCTCCTCTATGGCTGAACCATCTCCAAAGAAAAACCCAAAGATTTGTTTGATCAAATCATGAAGAAAATGAAGGAAAATTCAAGAAAAAGCTCAGGAAATCAAGAGATTAAAGGTAATCTTCTACAACCCTAAGCTTGGAAATTAGTTTCTTATTTTCTTGAATTGCTAGAATAGTTCTAGGGTTCCTTTCTTTTTTAAAATTGGGGCTTTTGGTTTTGGTGGATGGCTATGGAAGTGATGATGCGTGTGTGAAGTGTTTTAGGTGCTATTATTATAATATTATCCAATTTATTCATTTGATGATATGTTGTCATTCTAGAGTGTTATGACCACTCTTGTAATGCCTAGAATTGTTCTTGGGTGTTTCATGTGTGGTGACTTTGATTGGTGTTAAGATTAATTAGATTAATGTTGAAAAAGTTAGATTAAAGCATGAAAAATTGATTATTTTTGTTGCAAAATCAGATATGGAAAACTGAGTTGTTTGTGATGAAAATGATATCATTTGAATGTATTGGATGTGTTTTGGGTGTTGGAATAATTTTCAAAAATAGTTTCGGAGTTGAAATAAGTGAAAACGACGAAAACAACATTATCAGGTGACGGCTGCCCAAACAGTGAATTTGTCATTAACGCATTTTAATTATCTAAATATTTAACATTTAAACATCTAAATAATTAATTAATGCAATTATTATTATATATGTATTTTTATTTACATTAAATAACAAACACATATATTAATGACATATGTCAAAATCTCATTTGACAATTAATTAATATGTATCAAATCAAATATTGTATCAAATACAAATACACATTAATTATCAAATGACCAAAATACCTCTAATGCATGTATTTTCGTTTAACCATTTAAACGATTCGAATTAACTCATTTAATCTGGTGAAGTATTATGAATAATCTATATTATTCATAAGGGGTTGCCCAAGTGCTCAACGAGTACACTTCATATTGTGTGACTCTCTAAATTTAGGTTTATCTGTCACGAAATCCAATTTCGTGTCCATAATTCACCCACTCATAAATTATGACGACCATAGATAATCTCGCTAAACTATGCAAGTCGAGGTCATTGCAAACGTATAATCCATCTGTCACAGGCTATCCATATTATACCTGGGATATAGATACGAACTTCAAATTCTTATAGTATAATATAGTCGACTTTCAAATTTAATATCTCTAAATAAAACTTGGAACTACTTTCCAAAGTTATAACACGGTCATGGATTTACTAGATCGTAAACATGTGTAGGATGTCTATGCCTTGTACACAGGACTGACGGATCCTCTATTGATACGCACTGAATATCATAAGCATCAGTCCACACCCAACGAACAGCCATAGGTCTGATCTAAATAAATCGGTGACGTGACTGCCATCAAAGTGTGGAGGATAACTCATATATCCCACTGTGGTATCTCAAGTCGAAAGACCACTATGCTCGCTTAACTCGAGAATATTCTTATTGACGTTGGTGTACCATCTATTAGGAAATCTTCAGTGAGTCATTTAGTGTTTATCAAATAAAACACCAACATGTATATACGAGTCTCCCGAGACTCATGGTTCATTGGGATAAACCATCGGACCAAGTCACGATATACGACATGTACTGGTCTCAGCGGATTTCACTAACCGACCATTGTTAGTAAATCTTGACCATGAACTTTATTTAAGGATATACAACTTACAGTGACGCTTCCCAAAGTCAATTACAAACTATGTTATAACTGCGCACTACAATGTAAATCATAGGGTCTTTGTCTAATATACATGTATCACTAACTCAGATTTAGTTTCAATCTAATCATAATTAGATATCTAATCGTAATTAGATCGAATATATGTATAAAAGACAAGAAGTGATACCATTAAATAAGTAATATTATGGAAAATATAAATGTTCGTATTCATGAATCGGACATAAATACGATCCGGATTGGCACTCCGAGCACCAACCCTAACATATGCTACTCAACCCGTGAAGATTCCTATTGACATTGGTGTACCATCCATTAAGAATCTTCGGTGAGTCTTTCAATGTTTATCCACTATAAACACATACACGTCTATACGAGTCTCCCAATACTCATGGTTCATCGGGATAAACCATCGGACCAAGTCTCGATATACGACATGTACTGGTCTCACCGGATTTAACTAACCGACCTGTGTTAGTAAATCTTGACCATGAACTTTATTTGATAATATATTTCTAGTAGTGACACTTCACAATGTCAATTACAAACTAGATTGTAACTGCGCACTACATTATATATTATCGGGTCTTTGTCTAATATATACATATCACTAAATCAGATTTAGTTTCAATCTAATGGTAATTAGATCGAATACGTATATATAAAAAAAGAGGTGCAACCACTGAGAAATTAATATTATGGAAAAATGGATTGTTCATATTCATGAATCTGACATAAATACAGTCCGGATTGGCGCTCTGAGCACCATTCCCAACACATATTATATAGGGTATTGTCAAGTCCTCTTAAGAGATGGTTATTGCATAAGAAGTCTACTTGTGACTATGCCTCAACTCACAGTTACTTAGTTGTTTCTGTTTCTCCCTCCACATGACCCGGTGGATCTTTCATGAGATACTTAGCCAAATGTAGTGTTGTTAGGTATAACGACATTTTACTTTGCTACTGTTTGAAGTTTTCTCCATAAAACTTATCTGATTTCTCTCCATGAGCGACCGGTACTGTGATATTTCCATTAGTCATATGTAATTATAAATTGTACATAAAATAAATCACTCAAAGATTAACTTTACGATCTTGTTTATGTGTTACACTAAAAATCTAATTGTTATTATTTTGGATAGTAGTACCAATAATACAAGTCCTTGAATTTGTTACTAAAATTTCTTATGATAGATGAAAAAAGTAAAATTCCCATAGGATAAGAGGGTCTGGTGTAACCACTAAAATTTCTACCCATTTAGTCTCTTATCGCCTTGGTGATAAAATTTCCTTAATCATTTTATCAATATAAAATCTTTAGTGTTACACTTTAAATCTTAGCAAGAGATAAAATAATTTATATATATATATATATACACACACATAAATAAATTCAATCAAGCTTGGATGAAATTATATAAGTATAACTATATTTTTAATTCTCAACCAAGTATGCAACAAACAATCAATAAATCGGATTAAATCATCTCAATTTTATCGCATAACCTACTAGGTGTATGCATGTAATAATTGAACCCTCTAATATTAACTCAAATCTATACTACCAAGTTTACAAAAATATTTCATGTATATGATTTTTACTAAGTTAATATTATATTAAGCATATATTTAACTTATTTTACCAAATTCCATAACTAAAACATTAGTATATCATATGACAATTATGAAGTTAATATATGCTTTATGAAATCTATAAATTATTAGATTAATCTAAGTGTATGTACTATTCTAAATCTGAAAATATTTCAGGTATGGCTAGCGTTAGTGTCACGTTAGTTCAGCCGTTCGAACGAAACTTTCCAGAGATTTCACGTTTGTGTAGCGTTTGATAACGCATTCGAATGAACCTTTCCAGAGAGCTTGCGTTCGAGTGACATTCGTCACCACATTCGAATGAAAATACGGAACACTGAATTTTTCTTATGCGTTTGTCGGGCGTTCGAACACCCTTACGTATTTTCATGAACAAAACAAATTTTCCAGAGAAAAAAAAATAAGATATGCAAAAATCAGAGTTAACAACACATATACGTTAATAGGTTCTTAAGATTATTGGACGAATGTGTTATTATTCATTTTATAACATGCATTATTCAATCAAAATCATTAATAGAAATCATACAGATTAATAATTGAACACAAACTCAAATGTTAGAAAAACCTGGAAATGTATTGTAGAAGATGATGGATTTAAACCAAGTCGAGAAAATCTATGTCTTTAAGAACTTATTATGCCCCATCGGTGCACTACGAATTTATTGTGTCTAACGTTCTCCTAGGATGCTTGGTTGTTTCTTGAAAAAATTGAAACTCTTTTCTTCAAGAACTTGAACTAGGACAATGGTGAAAACTCTCTCACTTGGAAAACTTTAGACTCTTTAACAATTGTCTAAGACTTATGGAAATAACATTGAATGTAGAATGAATTGAGTGAGTAAAAAATGAGAACTCAATGCCTTATTTATAGACATGAAAAGTTGTCATTGAAGAGGTATCATTGGGCTTAAGGATGCATTCTTTAAAAGGGTTATAACTATTCAATGTACCCTTGCAACTCAGAGTTTATATCTTTTCCCTCTAAAGGATATAATTATTCATTTGGTGTTTTTCTTAAGGTAATATATTAAGAATATGTCTTATCACAAGACACCATATAAATGCACCTTATATTTAGGAAATTTCCTACATTCTTGATAGACATTCTTGACAGATTTATGATAGATATTGAGTATCAAGAATTCTTATCAGATTAATTTATGTCAAGAATTCGTGACACGCCGATTCTTGACTTTTAGGTTTTCTGTTAAAAAACTCTTTTGTAATAATTGAAATATGTCAAGATAGACTATTTTTAAGTATCGAATAAAAAATGACTTGTTACTCGGGGAAATTGGTAAGTTTTATTCCCAGTTGTCTGATGTGCAAAAATAACTTATGGGGATTGAAAGTGACAAATCTAGTATTCTAATGTGCAAAAGCGATCATAATGTCTATCAAGATGGGGGATTGATGGGGATTACATTGTTCTGATTAGGGGTGTTCACGTGTCGGGTTGGATTTTTTTAATTTTCTTAAATCCGATCGGGTCGGATCATGCGAGCTGGAAGATCTGAAACCCGAAATTTAAAATTATAACTCGCGCGGGTCGGGTCAAAAAATATCGGTCGGATCGGGTCAAAAAATATCGATCGTATCGGGTCAGAAAAATACATAATATATATTTTTTATGATATAATTTTGATAAGATTTGTAATTAAATCAAATTATGATAAATTAACTAAAGATAAAAATGAAAAAATCTTCAAAATCAGGTCGAGTCGAGTTTGATCCGAAATCATTTTTTATTTTATAAACCCAATCGAATTAGATCAGGTTACGTTAGATCTAATCGGATTGTGGATTGCCCTAATTTTGAAAGGGTAGTATTCTTACCTTAAGAAATTCAAAAGGTGTTACCATTGTATCTTCTAAGAAATTTAAATTAAAAAATATTCAATAAACTTCTTTGATGTCATCATTTTGCTTTTTGTGTCACATCTTCTACAGAGAAGACCATTGTGAGGGCAAAGAGATATGGGAAAAAAACAAAAAACAAAAAATCTCTAGATTGTATGGTTGTGCATAGATGGCGTGCTCTTTGGAATTGTGATTTATTGTTTTATATCGCCATTTTTTTTAATATATTATAATTTTATGGATATACAATCTGTAATTTATTGAGACATTAAATATATATAATTATAATATTTTTAGAAATTTATGTCTACAAAAAGATGAATTAAATTTTCATACCGGTAATATATACTCTCATCCAAATAATCATAAAATATTCCCTATAAATTGGCCCCGTAGGGCCACTAACACATTTTTTTTGGAAAATTGCCACTAACACATGCTATCACTGGCCCAGTGACTTTATATGGCCATTTTAATTCGAAAGATATCTAACCAAATACTCAAGTTTATAAAACTTAATATTATATAAAACATAGGGTCATCGAGTGGAGTGTTTGGAACTTTTGGAAGTAAAAGTTGGTTGATTCTGTTGTCATTGGGGTGGGGCTACCAATATAATTGATTAATTATTTTTTTTTTTAAATGTTGAAAATTTTATCTTCAAATCATCTGATTCGGATTTAAGTAGAGCAGATAAAAATCCGACTGTCTCAAACTCTTATAAGAAATAGATTCATTGAATTCAAACCTAATAGCTGAAAGTCAAGTCTTAAATTCTACACCATCAAAAAATTATCAGTGGTACAGATTTACAACTTGTTAACTTTACGATTTCACCATTAATTTTTGATAACGTAATATGTCAAATCAATAATAATTATATAAAATACAAAAATTATTTGAAATATAATTATTATTTATTATTTAACATGTATGAATATATTATTGAACTGTTATATTAATGATGTGATATAATCATTGCATAGTATAATTTTTTTCAATTTTGAGTTTTTACTTACAAATATCGACTAAAATGTGTTAATTCAACCTAAGTAAGATCAAGGATTAATTGAAAAATCTAATTTAATCCTAGTATATAACAGTAGTATGACATTACCCAAGTAACAACCTAAAAATATATTGTCACACATGTGACAAGTTAAATAGTAAAAAAAAAATTGAATAAATTATAATGTTATGTTATATAATTATTGGTTGATGGTATCATGTTACTCATATAATAATGGTATCAAAAAATCATTCTGTATGATTAATAACATATTATCCAAAATATAAATAACATTGATAAATGTATTCCTAAGTATAGAATGAGTACATGATTATAATTTTCAACTAGGTCTGGATAAATTATGTACATAAAAATTATTTAATTAAGTTATAATTATAATTTAAAATCATGATTTAACTATGTTTTTTTATTGTTTAAATATAAATTATGTATTGTAACTTAATTATATTTTTCAACCAATCTCGTTATATCAATCTCATAGAAATAAAAGTTTATTTAACTATAATTTTTTTTTATAACTACTGTAAACTCCATCCCTCCACATATATAAATATACATATACACACACGCGCATTTAAAAACTTAATTAAAAAACATATTGATGTTAAAAAAATAGAGACGAAATTGTCAAATTTTAAAAATTAGATAATGGATTCTTGATAAACATATTTTATGTCAATAATTTTGTTATTAGTTCTTGATAGAAGTATTTGCTATCAATAATTCTTGTTAGATAATTATCTGTCATATATTTATCATTAATTTTTGATAAATAATTTATATGTATCAAAAATAGATTATAGAATTAGTATTGTCATAAATTTTTTGTCAAGATAATCAATTTTTTTAACAGTGCCATAAACACTATATATATATATATATAGAATCTAATTTAATAAAAAAAAACAATGTTCTTTTTGTATAAGAACTATTGCATAGAAGTTCTAGGAATATAACTTGGTTATATTTGGTTGGTCCACAGTCCCTCGGGTAGATCCTGACAAACACAGAAACTTGGGGGTTAAAAAACATTGTTTTGTGTTGTTGTAAATTCCTCAAATTCATTAAATATGATATGTATATGTATATGTGTACCATTGGAATTCCCAAGGGGTGTATGGGAGGTTGCAATCCTTGGAGGGTTGCAACCCACCCCAAGGGGTGCCCTATGGCATCCCTCCATGCCTTATATAAGAAGACTTTTATTCCAATACATATACAGAAGATACATAAGATATACAATGAATATCCAAGAATTCAAAAAGGCATTGTGTTGTTTTCTTTGTTTTGAGAGAGAGATCCACCATTTGGATCCAAGTTCATACACTTGTTAAGGAGTGCTCCTTGAACAAGAATAATCCAAGTAATCATGGGAGAACGTTGGCAAAACGAATCCGTAAAGCACCTGTGACGGAGCCAATAAGTTCTTAAGGACAGAGATCATCTCGACTTGGAGTATTTAATCAGGTTTTTCTGGTTCTTATTGTTTTAGGGTTTTATTGCATCTAGATCTCCTCTTTTGTTGTTTGATCTGTTCGTTTGCAAGTTATATTACTGTTTAATGACACTAATTTGCCCACAATCTTAAGAACTTATTGCTCTAGTGTTATTAGATAGTAATTCGCATGTTAGGGTTTGTATGTTTTTGTAAAATACGAATTGTGCATGAAAAACCCGTAGGGCGTTCGAACGCCCGACGCACGCGAATGCAAGAATTTGAATTTTCGTAAGAACGTTCGAACGCGTCTTCAAACGCAACTCGAACGCTAGCCTTCTTCCTTAGAACGTTTGAACGCGTCCTAAACGCAACTCGAACGCAAACTCTCTAGAACCATTCCGTTCGGACGCGTTCTCGAACGCTATACGAACGTGAACTCTCTGGAATCTTTCCGTTCGAACGCGTTATCAAACGCTACACGAACGTGAACTCTCTGGAAACACTTCGTTCGAACGCGTTATCAAACGCAACACGAACGCACACACACTGGACAGTCTCGTTCGAACGTAGATACGAACGTGACACTAACGATTTTGTCCTGGAAGTATCATAAATTGCAAACTTTAATTAATATTAACTTGGTTAGTCATATATTGTAAACACATTAATCTTGGTAGTATAGATTTAAGTTATTATTAAGTTGATCAATTATCACAAGCATACACATAGTGATAAAGTTGAAATTGATTGGTTGTTGCATAATTGGTTGAGAATTTAAAGTGTAATTTTGCACAAGTAATTCCATCCAATCTTGATTGACATTTATATATCTACACTTATCGTATTAATTGTGCTATTGGAAAATTGAAACATTGAGTTTGAATTGCTAAGAGGTTCTATTGAGAAAATAGTTAAAAGGATATTCCTTTATTTACTTTTCATAAGAAATCTTGGTTGGAAATTCAAGGACTTGTGTTTATTGGTACTACTGTCCAATATAACAACAAGTGGATATTTGGTATATCACTTGAGACAAGATCATTTGTTGGTCGTTGTACAATTTGTCTTTTGAATACATATTGAACTCTGTTTGTTTCCAGTTACATATGGTTAACGGAAACATCACAGTACCGGTCTCTCATGAAGAAAAACCGGAGAAGTTTGGTAGGGCAAACTTCAACCAGTGGCAGATCAAAATGCTGTTCTACCTGACAACTCTCCAGTTGGCTAAATTCCTCAAAGATCCTCCGGGTCCTGTGGAGGGTGAATCTGAATTGGCCAAGGAAGAGCGAGAACAGACTTGGATGTCTGGAGACTTCTTATGCAAGAACTACCTTTTGGGTGGTCTTGACAATACCATGTACAATGTGTACCAAGGCATGACTTCTGCGAAGGTTCTCTGGGAATCTCTCGAGAAGAAGTACAAAACTGAAGATGTCGGACAAAAGAAATTTGTCGTGGGTAGGTTCCTGGACTACAAGATGATAGTTTCAAGGACGGTGATGTCTCAGTTGGGTGAACAACAATAGATCATTCATGAAATACTGGATGAAGGAATGAAACTATGTGAGACGTTTCAAGTTGCCACCATAATTGAAAAGTTGCCTCCATCATGGAAGAACTTCAGGAGCTATCTGCAACACAGAAAGAAGCAGATGAGCCTTGAAGACCTTGGAGTTCGATTGAGAATCGAACATGACAACATGATGTCCGAGAAGGCCAGCTACAAGACTGTGGAGTCTAAGGCCAACATCTTTGAGGATGTAAAAGGTAGCAAGAAAAGAAACAGAAGTGAAGCTGATTCTTCCCAAGCGAACAAGAAGTTCAATGGGAAGTGCTACAACTGTGAAAAGAGCGGTCATATGACAAAGGACTGCAGAAACAAGATATCTCAGGACAATGGCTGGATAAATGAGGCCTATGTCACTGAAGATTAGCAGTTAACTGATGAGATTTCAGAAATGAATCTCTCAACAGTGGTAACTGAAGCCAACTTGGTTGGGAATCCGAGAGAATGATGGGTAGACTCTGGGGCTACTCGTCATATCTGTGCTGATAGCAAGATGTTTTCCTCGTATCAGAAAGGTCGATGGCGGCGATCATCTGACAATGGGAAACTCGTCTACCTCTAGAGTGGTTGGACAAGGCACAGTAGTTCTGAAAATGATATCCGGAACGGAGCTTACATATAATAATGTTTGCATGTTCCAGATATTCGGAAGAACTCGGTCTCGGGTTGTATTTGTTTCTGACAAGATTGTATTGACCAGAAATGATGTCTATGTAGGAAAATGATACCTCGCTGAGGGTTTTTTCAATGATTGTCAATTGTGCTATTAATAAAGCTGAAACTTCTGCTTATATTATTGAGTCACAAAATGTATGGCAGAGGAGGTTAAGACATGTTAATTATGATACATTAATTAACATGGACCTTATACCTAAATTTGCATTGATAGCCAACATGAGTGTGAGGCATGTGTTGAAGCAAAAATACATAGAACATCATAGAACGAAGTTCTGAACCCTTGGAACTTGTACACATTGACGTATGTGACATGAATTTTGTGCAAACAAGAGGCGGTAAAAAGTACTTTGTCACCTTTATCGATGAAAGCACAAGATTCAGTTAATGTATTTGCTGAGGAGCATAGCTGAAGCTATTGAGAGCTTTATACACTGAGAGCGAAGTTGAAAATCAACTTGGCAAGAAAATCAAAAGAATCAGGAGTGATAGAGGTGGTGAATACGTTTCACCATTCGGTGAATATTGTTCTGTGCACGGAATTATTCACGAACCACTGCTCCTATATCTCCTCAACAGAACGGAATTACGGAGTGCAAAAACCGAACGTTGAAGGAAATGATGAATGCCATGTTGACAAGTTCGGGGTCTGCCTGCCCAGAACTTGTGGGGGGAAGCATTGCTTTCCGCGAGACTACGTTCTGAACAAGCTTCCTCACAGAAGACTAGACAAGACACCATATGAATTGTGGAAAGGTTTCGTACCTTCCTACAATACCTCAAATTGTGGGGGGTCTTGCCAAGTAATGGTTCCTAAACCTAAGAAGGTTAGAATAGACCCAAAACTGTTGACTGTATATTCATTTGGATATGCTCACAATAGTAGAGCGTATCGATTCTTGGTACACAAGAATGAGATTCCTGACATCAATCCAAATGGATGATTGAGTCAAGGAATGTAATATTTTTGAAGAGACATTTCCTTGTAAGGAAAGACAAAGAAGAGAGTCTCTCAAAAGATCTGTTGATACTGTCAATGACGGTGATCAGGTTGACCAAAGAGTCAAATCACATGGAAATATTGAGGCAAATGAACTAGACGTCGTCTAAGTCATTTGACACCCGATTTTCTGACATATTGGTTAGAAAATGAGCCTCGAAGCTATGAGAAAGCTATGTGGAAAGAGGCTATGAACAATGAGATTGATTCAATCCTACAAAACCATACTAGGAAGTAGGTTGATCTTTCTCCAGGTTGTAAGCCACTGGGCTACAAATGGATATTCAAACGGAAGATGAAAATGGATGGATCAATAGAGAAGTACAAGGCAAGGTTTGTCATAAAAGGTTATAGACAAAAAGAAGGCCTTGTTTACTTTGTCACCTATCCACCAGTGATTCGTATCACATCAGTAGAATGCTTATAGCCATAGCAGCTATATTTGGTCTTGAAATACATCAAAATGATGTAAAGACGTCATTCTTGAATGGTGAATTGGCTGAAGAGACTTACATGGAACAACCAGAAGGGTTAATGTTCCTGGATAAGAACAGAAGGTGTGCAAACTTGTAAAATCCTTGTACGGATTAAAACAAGCACCTAGACAATGATATGAGAACATTGACAAAGAGATGTTGTCAAGTGGGTTTAAAACCGATGAGTGTGATAAGTGTATATACACCAAATCAACTCAAAAATGATATGTCATTGTATGTCTCTATGTAGACGATATGCTGATAATTGGTAATAATCATGAGTTGATTCAGTTTACCAAGAAAGTGTTAACCAGCAAATTTGATATGAAATATTTGGGAGTAGTTAACCTAACTCTTCCTCTATCAAAGAATACTGGCTTAAGCATATCGCAATTAGAGTATTCAAGGATCATCGGAAGTCTGATGTATTTCACGAATTGCACACGAAGTGATATCGCTCAAGCTGTGAATAGGCTTAGCAGATATACTAGCAATCCAGGACATAACCACTGGAAAAGCCATAGTAAGTGTTTTTGAGGTATAAGAAACTTCAAAATATGGGCTACATTACGAGAGATATCCTGCTGTTCTAGAGGGATACAACGATGCTGGATATCTGAAATAGTGGATTCCAAATCTACGGTTGGATTTGTTTTCACACTTGGTAATGCAGCCGTGTCATGGAAATCCTCGAGGAAAAACATGTGTTGCCCGGGTCTACTATGAAATCAGAGTTCATAGCATTAGACAAAACAGCGGAAGAAGCAGAATGTCTTAGAAACTTCCTGGAGGATATTCATAGTTGGGTCAAACCGGTGCCAACGATTAGCATGCATTGTGAAAGCCTATCGCTATTGGGAGAGCCCAAAACACAATGTATAATGGTAAGTCTCGACACATACGTCGGAGACACAATACCATAGGTCAACTGCTCTCAAGTAGCATAATATCGATCGATTATGTTGAGTCGAAGGAAACCTAGCGGATCCATTAACTAAAGTTTACCTCGAGAGCAAGTTGAGAAGTCATCGAGGGGAATGGGCTTGAAGCCTATAATCTAAGAATTGTCACTGTGGAAACCCAACCTAGTTAACTGGAGATCCCAAGATCTAGGTTCAAAAGGGACAACAGAAACTTTGTGCAATTCAAAACGAGCACTGAAGAGTTTCGTACTCTTTCCCATTCCGATAATGACGCTGAGTGCTGTCTGTCATTGGTTAGGATAAGCTAAGGCTTTTAATGATCATTATATTAGGAGATGAGTCCTAATGAGGGTAAAGACTGATTACCTCTTCATAGTAGATCACCTATTTCAAGTAAGAAGTGAGGCCGCTTCCATGGGAACCTTTAAAGGCGGGTTACCCTAAAGTGCTTGATGAATCCAGGACCGTTGTTCAGGGCCAAAAATGAACACAACCGTAGAACGGGTAAATGGTCGAATTAAAGCTGTGTGTTGGCAATTGTCTTGGTTTACACCAACGGCAGAACAGTTCAAGACTATGGGTCATTGGTTTGCCAAGTAAATCCGATTGTCACTCACTAGGAAAGGTTCAAGGCGAAAGCTACCTATTTCGATGCAGCTTTAGCTCACGGTATCTCTCTCACGTGCCTGAATGAATATTTGAAGAATTGTGGGGGATTGTTGTAAATTCCTCAAATTCATTAAATATGATATGTATATGTATATGTGTACCATTGGAATTCCCAAGGGGTGTATGGGAGGTTGCAATTCTTGGAGGGTTGCAACCCCCCCCAAGGGGTGCCCTATTAGCATTCCTCCATGCCTTATATAAGAAGGCTTTTATTCCAATACATATACAGAAGATACATAAGATATACAATGAATATCCAAGAATTCAAAAAGGCATTGTGTAGTTTTCTTTGTTTGAGAGAGAGATCCACCATTTGGATCCAAGTTCATACACTTGTTAAGGAGTGCTCATTGAACAAGAAGAATCCAAGTAATCCTGGGAGAACGTTGGCAAAACGAATCCGTAAAGCACATGTGACGGAGCCAATAAGTTCTTAAGGACAGAGATCATCTCGACTTGGAGTATTTAATCAGGTTTTTCTGGTTCTTATTGTTTTAGGGTTTTATTGCATCTATATCTCCTCTTTTGTTGTTTGATCTGTTCGTTTGCAAGTTATATTACTGTTTAATGACACTAATTTGCCCACATGTGTTATATGAACAGTACCCATAATTCATAATTTCAGGGCTAATATAATATTGTGATAATCTTTGTTGATATGAAATGTGTCTATAGGTGACTCCACTCTTAATCAATTAAGACGGTCGTTAAGAATCTCACCTCAAATATATATTCTCATAAGAATTTATACTTTATATATTTAAGTGTATTATAAAATTATTATTAATTTTTATGTTAAAAAATTAATAAATTTTTCCGAATTGATTAGTTAACTATAATATAGAATATTAAATTATTGTATTTCAGTAAATATTTATTTTGATTTTTCTTATTTTCCAAAATAAATAATATGATTAATTTCTTTATTAAAAATATATTTAATTTAATAAATTCTCATCAAATGGCGTTGTTAGAGAAACCATCAATTTCATTGTTCTGGTAGGACCTTAATAAATTCAAAAGGTGTTACCCGTGGTGTTTCTAAGAAATTTAAATTTTAAAAAAAAAAAATTAAAAAAAAAAAAAAAAAAAAAAAAACCTTCTTTGACTTACAGAATCATTTTTCAATGTAATTGCCTGGAAGCTTTCCATGCATGCAATCACATCAATACAAAAAGTGAGAACAGTGCTACCACTTGCCCCTGCGATGGTATAAATATAGCTCCATATATATCTATGGGGCACTTGTGCAACAAAACAATTGGTTAGCCAAATTCTGAACGATGGAATGCTATGCAGAATTGAGATTTGTCCTCCCGATTCTGATCAACCTCTTTCGATTCTTGAACTACGATCATGACTTGGCCGACATCATTCTCAATCATCATCAACTATATTATGACCCCATTCTCATTCTCATCATCACCACCACCACCTTGATGCTGATGATGATGATGATCCTATTCACGTCAATCAAACTCCATTTCAACGTTCAACGAATTCGGTTGGAGCACGGGTATTTCTCAGCCTCGGTTGCTATCTGCATGTTAGCTTCTGTAATTTTCCCGCCATCGCTCTTCTGGGTTGTCTATCTCATTGTCATTATCACTTCTCCTTTTCATGATGTGTTATTTAATATCCTCAAATGCTTCTTTCGCTGCCTCCGATCAATCCCTCCTCTTGTTTTGAGTTCCACTTTCCCGCCACAACAACAACAACTACTACCAACATCTGCTGCTCCAGCTGAAGTACAACTTCATGAAATAGTAGTTCATCAACATGCAGCCATGCCGGACGTGAATCATGGAATTGCAGATACTCACTCCAACGTAGCTCATTAATTAGTTACTACTTGGTAGTTACCACCTAGTATGTTCTGATGGGTGGTGTTGGTAGTAAAAATATTTAAAATTGATTATTAGGTTATGGGTAAGTAATTGTATTTCTTGTAAGAATCGAGAACCGTCAAAAATTTACCTACTTCACTTAATTGTTATGAGACCATGTGCTTGTGGTTAATAAATAAAATCTGTTGTTTTTGTTGTTAATTTATGGGGATAAGTACATTTTACCCCCAACATTTCGAGTAACTGACATTAAACTCCTTAATATTTAAAAAAAAATGACATATAGACCCTATCTATTAATAAATTTTGTTACTTCAAAGAAATATAGGCAACTTAATATATTTATAACATTCTCACACATGTATATTAACTATTTAAATGTTGAAATAAATAAAATCTGTTAATAAATAGATATGATTGTATGCTTTTTTAAACTATTAAGAGATTTTATATTTTCCTTAAATATTGGTCTAAACAGTTATTTTCCCATAATTTGTTCATGCTTTTTTTACTTGTAAAGAGAATTTACAATTCAATTACATCACGAAAAGTATTTAAGCGGGGTGTTTGATATAAAAGTAAATATTTACAATAATAATGACATCTCATAGAAAATTATACATGTATTAGCCCACAAAGCCCAATAAGATTTTTATACGATCCGAGTCCACTCACTGTTTCGCCATCGGGATCGAGGCAATACTTTTTGTTTTTGTTTTTGTTTTTTTTTTGTTTTTTTTTTTTTTTTTGGGAAATTACTCATAAATAGATTGATAAAAAGCAGTACCCTTTCAGCTCTCTCTCGTTTACCGAAATAGTGAAGCCATAGAAACCCTATGGATTTCCCAGATCAAGACGTCGATATATTCGGGGGGAACAATACGAAAACAACCACGAGGAAAAAGACGGGACCCACGAGTCGTCGGCTTCTTCATCGTCGTCTTCGTCATCCTCCGCCTCCTCATCGCGATCGTCGTCGTCATCGGCGTCGTCTTCATCCAACGGCAGTGATGGGGGAGAGTCCAGCAGTGCCAGTGGGAGTGCAAGCAACGGAGGAGGAGGAGGAGGAGGAGAAGAAGTAGAGAAATTAGTATTAATTTAAATAACAATAATTATGAAGATTTTAATTATAATAATACTAGGGACCTTTTTGGAGATGATGATGATGAAGAAGAAGAAGAAGCAAGAAGAGCAAGTACAAGTAGAAGAAGAAGAAGAAGAAGAAGAAGAAGAAGAAGAAGAAGAAGAAGAAGATAAAGATCTATTTGGGGTCTGATATGAAGCTTACTGTAAAAACCACTGCCATCAGTCCTTACCCTATCCCTGGTAATTACTATCTTCTTTTAATTTTTTATGCTTTTGGTTAATTATTAGATAATTGTGCTATGAATTATCTGTTTATTAGAGTTTTCTCCATTTATTTATTTGTGTTAATTTGGATTGCTGCTTAGTAATTAATTTTGTTTGAATATTCCCAAAGGTTAAAAACATTTTGTGTCAATTATTTTTACTCGCAATTTCATGGGCAGGGTTGCCTTTTTACCCATAATAATAACCGTGGTGGAAGAGGGGGTTTGGACGTGGTCGATGGCAAAATGATAGAGGGGGACCGGGATTCTTCCTCGACCTGGATATCCTCCGAGGCAGGGGGGTTATGGCCATGGCTCAAGATTTTCAAATGGTCATCAGGATGAACGTTTGTTTCCGAATTTATGCTTTCGAGGAGTGAAGAAACTTTATCAAGGAAAGTTATTGCTTTTCAAGAGGTAATGCAAGCTCCTCTTTTCCCCCGTTGTTTTGTTTACTGAGTTTGTTGTTTTTTCATTGCTTATCTTTTTCTGAGTTGGTCTATAGCCATGTGAACTTGCACAATATAGTCGTGTAGAAGGGGGGATGTCTATTCGATGATCGCAGTTTTGTAAGCTTTCTGGAACATGCTGTTTATAAGTGGTTTACTAAACTAGTTCTATGTAGGTTGTTTATGTATGCTTTTTTGTGTGCTGATTATAAGCTTATTCCTGCGCTCTTTATTTCTCAATTTAGGGCTTTTTAATTAGAGTCTCATTTCTGAAGATGTTGGAGCCGATCTAAATGAAGGTTTTGATACCTTTATTGAGAAAAAAGGTATGCCTGTTGTTTGGGATGTTGATATCACTGCCTTTTGTATTGTGACAATATAAAACCAATTATGTTTCCTTCTTTGTGTGTATTTCTGTGGGTTTATGCAATGAGTGGTAATTATACTAGCAAACACTTCTTCTTCTCTCTTTTGTAAACCAGAATTAGGCTTTGAGGGATTTGGCGACATGCTTTCTTGCATAAGAAACAAAAATATACTGCTTCAGAACATGCATTTTGTGGTATAAAAAGTGGTTAATAGCTTTAACACTAAATTCTTACGCGCTTTTACAAAGGTCATAAAACTAATATATTCCTTCTTATGTTTTCATTACAGACTTTCCGTAACAATCTTAACAAGGTAATTGCTACTCTGGATATAATTGCAATTTGTTTAATATCTTTAACTAATCCTGAAATTTTAAATCCTGGTTCAGTCTCTGTTTTTATATCACTTCACTGAAAGTGTTAATGAAACTTTAGTGAATGGTTGAAAACACCACTTTCATGAGATGCTTATATTAATGGATAAAAAGTTTGTAGTGCGCAGCATAAATATGGATTTGACTGAATAGACTTTATTCTCGGGGAATTAATGAATTTGCATTCACAAAGAAAATAGGCGAGAGAAATTGAAGAATGTTGGATATATGATTGGATATACACACACTGTTTTCCCTGTTGGTTACTGCAATTGTAGTAAATTGAATATATGAATAAGTTTTATCAATCTATCACTCGAGCCACAGTAAGTTGACTTATGCGGGTTTCTTTCCATGAGCTTGTTTTGTTGATGAATGGCGTCTAGGTTTCAGAAACTTTGAAAGGTTTAACCGAGCATTGCTTGCAAAACAAAGGTGGAATATTATAAAACCATAGGTCACTGGTTGCCTTGATTCTAAAAACAAGGGTATTTAAAAAAAAAAAACAGTTTCCTCAATTCCTAGTTAGGACATAAACCATCCCTATATTTGGAGAAGTATATTATGAGGGGAGAAAGATTTTAAAGAAATGTGTTAGGTGGAGAATTCGAAATGGTGAGAGTGTATCAGTTTATGGGAGCATTAGCTTCCCCGAGTGAATATGCCTAGCCCTTGCTCATCTATGACCCTTCATGCGAAGCCAAGTAAAAGAACTAATGGAGAATGGATGCTGGAAACATGGATCTCATCAATAAAAGTTTTAAAGAAGAAGAGGTAAATATGATTCTATCCATCCATTGTTTAACTCATATCTCTGTTGCACCAAAGATTTACTCGTTGGAGTTTTGATAAAAGAAGATTTTTTTCTCAGTTAAGTCAGCTTATTATAACCGCATGAACAAAACAGCAGCCCTTCAACAACCTCGTGTTCCTCATCTAGCCAGAAATTTGTGGAAAGGATTTAAGGCTTAGATATCTCTCAGAAGATTGAAGTGTTTATATGGAAGGCTATCTCAGGATGGATACCAACAACAGAAGTGTTAAAAGAAAATAGATTCTAAATTCAGATGTTTGTTTACAGTACAGACAAGCTGTGGAGACATTGAACCATGTAATTCTAAAATCTCAAGCAGCTGGCAATGACATGTCCTCCTTCAAAATGCAGTTATGGAGTTTATTTTTCGGTATTCACTTTTGAAGATGATATTCTTGATTCTTGCCATTTTATACTACTATTCCTTTTCATTCTATGAAACTCCCTCTTACTGTAAAATCCCTTAATTGTGCGTCCTGGAGATTTATCTGCCTGTATTGGCTATATCAATCTTGGCCTCCTGCTTCCTCTCACATCACTTTTTAGGTCACCTACATGTTTCTCATAATCATATCACCATCATGCTGCGGAGTCTGTTTCAGAAAATTTTCAACCAATGCTTACAATCATTATCAGAAGTTCTCATCCACTTGTCACCCTTCGGAATCAACAAAATCCAGCACCAGCTCGTCCTCCCGTTTAATTTAAACAGGTGTTTTTTAATGTGTAAATTAATAAATGTCTGTTTGGTGTTTGATCTTCACATTGATGGGGTGTCTCTTGTTAAATGTTGCTATTATGTGACACGCTTTTTATTCTGCTTTCAGTATTATCAAATAATATTGTATTGTCATGTACTTGTTATGTATATAGCATCCATGTTAATGTGTCAATGGCATTCTTCATATGCTTTCCCCCTCAGTTTACAATTTCAGATGGAGATGGAATTTGATCTTCATATGGTAATGATATGACCATTAATTTTGTTTATAGTATCGGATAATATAATGAAAATGATACTATGCAATATTTCGTACATCCAAGTATATTTTTAGGTTCTTAGATTTTTAAATTAATTTAACTGTCATACAGTCCGCGCTATTTAAATTAATTGAAATGGATAAATTAAATTAATTTATCCATTTTAATTTCGTCGCTATTTCGTTTCTAAATCTTGAAACAAAATTTTTAGTCGCCAAAATTGCAATTTCTTATAGTGTCCCTCTATTTTTTACAACTGTATTTCACGTTATGCGCTTATATTTTTGGAGAAAATTGATGCATATAGAAGGAAGCTCAGCACACATTCAATTTTTAAAACAACCAACTTTATAATAATACTTATCATTGACACCCTTGACTTCAACTTCAACCGAATTTTATTATTAATTAGATTTGACTTGAATAAAATTTGGGTGCAAACAATATTATTCCTATCCTAGAAAAAAGAAACAATGAATGAACGATGCCGATGAGTGGGGTGCTCATTAAAAAAAATTTGAGGATATTTTCGGGAAAAAAATTAAAAATTAGAATTTTATTGAAATGGCAAAAGCGCACACAAAAATAAATTATCTCTTCTCCGGGCCCACTTAGGCCATTTGATCCCAAATTTTTTGTTGGGGACAGCCGTATTTATTTTTTATATATCGGTCGGTAGTGTCCCTTTCAAAAAAATTTGCATCCCATTTACAAAAACGAAAATTCTCTAAAAAATATTAATTTTTTTTTGAATAATTTGGTAGATGAAAATTTTTTTTAATACCAGAAATACTTATATCTTTATTGAATAATGATTAATAAACACTCGAGACATAAAATTTTTCTTACAACAATAATAAAAATTAAATTGTAGTTTATAAATTATGTCCAATGTGTATCTTATGGATGCATTATAGATGTATATTTATCAAAATTCATCTTTATTATTTTTACTTTTTCTCTCACTTTCTAACACCCGAATCGAATAAATCTTGTTTGATCGTTTATCTATTTTAAATATAATGATAGAAAATAAACTAGCTAACAGTTAATATATTCAGGCAGGCACATGAAAAAAATTCTACAACGATAATTGGTTATCCATATAATAATCCAATAATTTATTATCATACGTATTAAATAAATGATAATTTTATTTAACACAATTCTTATATATTATATAATTATTAATTGATGATATCACGTTACTCATATAAATGTGATATCGAAGAAGAGTAATGATACACTCACACACATTTTTACTTAAAGTTTTTATCAACTCTTTCACTGTAGCTACAGTGATTTATTGTAGATCACTGTAGCTACAGTGAGAGAGTTTGTAAAACTTTAAGTAAAAGTGTACGTGGGTGTATGATTTTTAATCGAATTACTTTATGATGGATAACCTATTCATAACAATCGTGATTTGCTATCAAATTCTCGAAAATTCTCAGAGTCTATTGTTGTGATTAAAGTCAAAAGGAGATTTGGAAAATTTTCTCCAAATTTGCTGATTTTGAGAGTATTCGATTATTAAATAAAAAAAAAAATCTCATTTCCTCGGACTTTCCTATACGTTGTGTAGATATAAAATAAGCATCTCATAAATATACCCATTGGGTTATTACAATTGCAAGCGCAGTAAACTGAAAAGGATCGAGATCGATGGAGTGGTACGTAGAATTGAAATTTGTCCTCCAAATTCTCACCAACCTCGTCTTTCATCAATTCTTAAACTACGATGATAATGACCAGGCCCTCATCATTCTTGATCAGTATCCCATCATCATCATCATCATCATCATGAGTTTATTCACCTCAATCAAACAAGCTTTCGTCATCAAGTGCTTGAGCTTCTTATCACTTGTCCTTTGCATGGTATGTTATTTAATATCCTCAAGTGCTTCTTCTTTGGCTGCCTCCGATCAATCCCACCTCTCGTTTTCCGTTTCACTTTCCAGCAGCAGCAACAACAACAACAGCAGCTACCATCTGATGTTCCAGCTGAAGTACAACTTCATGAACATGCCATGCCCAACGTGAATATATAATGGAATTAATTATTGCAGATAGATACTCAGTACTCCAATGTACGTACGTAGTAGCCTCCTCATTAATTAGTTAGTTACTACTTACTTGGTAACTACGTACCACTTGTATGTTTCTATATATGCATTTTATAATGTGCTTATGTTTCTCCATCTGTTTATGAGACCAGCTTCTGGTTGCTGTTTTTTATGGTGTGCTTCGAGTGCCATCTTTTGTTTCTCTGTCGTATGCGGCAACACGTCCTTAGATACTTCCCCGTGTCGTTTAAACCAAGCAATTGGTTCATAGGCGCCGTTTTTTTTACAGCAATTTTTGATTTTTTAATCACCTGCAAGAAAGAATCTACTGAGGCTACTGTACATTGATGTTTATATTGTAGTAGCTAAAGTGAGAGAGTTTGTAAAACTTTTAATGAAAGTGTGTGTGAGTATATCATTTTGTTATATTGTATTGGCTAATAACAGTGAGCATTTGTTTCACTTATTTGGGTTCTTGGTTTGTATCAGATACAAATCCGGGCGTGCTTTAAAATATGTGTTCAAAGGCTTTGTTAACTTTTTGAGGCTGAGAAATTGCATTCTATGAATTCACTGCTTCCATTTACATGGCTACATTGATTTTCACAGAACACTCAATGCATATCCATCTTTGTATTATTAGAACTACAGATTAATTATTTAATTAATCAATAATTATCTTCGGTGATCTATGCCTAGTAGGGGTATTTTAGGAAAAAATTAAAATGGAGTGTGATTATAATTTTAGGGGAGTTAAACAGAACCAATTTGTTAAGCCCATCTAATTTGCCAGCCCAACAAAGCCCAAGTATCCGAGTCCACTCACTGTTTCACCATCGGATGGCAACATTAATTTTGCTTTTATATACTCATAATCAAATTTAGCTAGAATCGGAAAAGGTAAGAATTGGAATACATTGGAAATGAAATGGTTAATTATGATTGGGATAAATTTAATTTACCTATTTGTATGAATCATAAATGGAATCAAGTAGTATCTCTGTTATAAAAGTAAAGAAAAATAGGAAAGAAGAGAGAAAATACCTTGAAAGCTGCAAGCTTTTCTTATTGATTTTAGAATGAATGGTTTTTGATACAAAAATACAAAGGGGATTCCTCTATATTTATAGAGAGGTGTTATGGTAGAGATAAGTTACAAAACAATAAATATAATAATAATTACAATAAAGATTAAGTAGTTGGGATCACCACAATTTACAACACTCCCCCTTGAGCCCGACTACTTTAGTCATAAATAATTTGTTTGACTTCTGAGCGGAATAACATTGCCTCATTAAAACCTTGCCAGTAAAAACCAGTGGACAAAACCTGGTCGAAGGAAAAAGAGTACAATGTACTTATGTCATGTCAATGAATATGCTCCCCCTGATGAGAGATATCATCAAGATAATTTGCTCAGTCGGCGCATGCCAATGCTATATAAGCTTCTCAAATGTTGACGTCGATAAAGCTTTAGTAAATAAGTCTGCAAAATTATCGGTTGACCTTATTTGCTTGACATCAATTTGCTTGCTCTGCTGGAGCTCATGAGTATAAAAGAATTTAGGTGAGATGTGTTTGGTTCTGTCTCCCTTGATGTACCCTCCTCTGATTTGGGCAATACATGCAGCATTATCTTCATATATAACTGTTGGAATATCTGTGGCAGAATTTAAGTTGCATGTGCTCTGAATGTGATGTATAAGTGACCTTAACCATATACACTCCTCTGCTTGCTTCATGTAATGCAAGTATCTCTGAGTGATTGGATGAGGTAGCAACAAAAGATTGTTTTGTAGATCGCCATGAAATTGCTGTATTATTATAGGTAAAAACATACCCCTCGTTTGTGAACGTGCCTTATGAGGGTCAGAGAGATATCCTGCATCAGCGTAACCAACAATGCCTGGATTTTGTGTTTGCTCATTTGAATAAAACAATCCCAAGTCTTTAGTGCCGTGAAGATAACGAAAGATATGTTTGACACTATTCCAATGTCTTCGAGTTGGCGCAGAACTAAATCTTGCCAATAAATTAACAGAAAATGCAATATCTGCTCTGGTGCATTGAGCTAAATACAGCAAGGCACCAATTGCACTAAGATATGGTACTTCTGGACCAAGTATCTCTTCATTATCTTCTTTAGGACGAAATTGGTCCTTTTTAGGATCGAGAGATCGGACTATCATAGGAGTACTTAATGAATGAGCATTATCCATGTTGAAACGTTTGAGAATTTTTTCAATATATGCAGACTGATGGATAAATACTCCGTTAGTTTTATGCTCGATCTGCAAGCCGAGACAATATTTTGTTTTTCCCAAGTCTTTCATCTCAAATTATCTTTTCAAGTATTCAGCAGTTTTTAGAAGCTCTTCAGGAGTTCCAATTAAGTTCATATCATCGACATATACTGCTATAATGGCAAATCCAATTTCGACTTTCTAATAAATACGCATGGGCAGATAGGATCATTTATATATCCTTCTTTCATCAAATATTCACTCAAACGATTATACCACATGCGTCCAGATTGTTTCAATCCGTATAAAGATCGTTGTAACTTGATTGAACATAGTTTACGATCAATTGATTTATATGCTTCAGGCATTTTCAATCCTTCAGGGACTTTCATGTAAATATCAGTGTCAAGTGACCCATACAAATATGCTGTCACTACGTCCATAAGACGCATGTCCAATCTTTCAGAGACTGCCAAACTGATTAAAATGAAATGTAATGGTATCCATCACTGGAGAATATGTATCATCATAATCAATACCTGGTCTCTGCGAGAAACCTTGTGCAACTAGTCGTGCTTTATATCTAATGATTTCATTATGTTCATTACGTTTTCGTACAAACACCCATTTGTAACCAACGGGTTTGACATCTTCAGGTGTCTGGACTACAGGTCCAAATACTTCACGTTTGGCTAAAGAAGTCAATTCTGCTTGAATTGCTTTTTCCATTTAGGCCAATCGTGTCTTTGTCTACATTCATTGATATTTTGAGGTTCAAAATCATTTGCAATTTCACAGCAGCTACTGTATATGAAAACACATTGTCTATGGTTATTTCATTTCGATCCCACAGTTCTCTTGTATAAGTATAATTTGTAGATTTTTCCTCATTTTTGGAATTTTGAGCCTCTTCAGGGGTTGATATCTCTTCAGGGACTATCAGTTCTTCTGGAACTGGTGATTGAGAAGATGTGGGTATAGTCATTGCTCGAGCATTATTTTCAACAGAATCTAAATCTCTCATTTTCCTCTTCCGGGGAATAGTATCTTTAGAACCAATGGTCTACCACGTTTCTGACGTGTAATAGATGATTCATTAGCTGCATTTACACTAGATTGTTCAATAGGAATAACCACCCGAGCTGGTGTATTAGCAGCTGGTATATGAGACTTGGTTACTTTTGCAGCATCTGTAAATGCATCTGGTAATTGATTTGCAATTGGTTGCAAATGGATTATCCTTTGCACTTCATTTTCACATTGGCTGGTGCGAGGATCCAAGTGAGACATGGTAGGAACTTTCCAAGAAAGTTCATGCCTTGCTTCTGGAGGCCTTTTCTTTTCTCCTGAATTCGTTTGATCAATGATTCTGCCAATCCATTTTGTGTATGTACATGTGGAACTGGATGTTCAACATCGATTCCAACTGATGTACAGTAGTCATCAAATGTCTTGGATGTAAATTCACCAGCATTATCTAATCGTATGGTTTGGATTGGACAATCTGGGAATTGTGCCTTTAATTTAATCATCATGGCAAGTAGCTTGGAAAATGCAATGTTACGTGTGGATAACAAACAAACATGTGACCATCGTGCAGATGCATCAATCAAAACCATAAAGTAACGGAAAGTCCACTTTGTGGATGAATTGGTCCACAAATGTCTCCTTGAATCCTTTGTAAGAATGATGGGGATTCAAGGGCAATCTTAGATGGAGATGGGCGTATCACAAGTTTGCCTTGTGAGCAAGCAGTGCAATTGATCTCATCTGTCAATAGAATCTTCTGGTTCTTTAATTTATGCCCATTGGAATTTTCAATTATTCTACGCATCATCGTAGCTCCTGGATGACCAAGACGATTATGCCATAACATAAACATCTTTGGATTATTGAACTTCTGGTTCATCACTACATGACTTTCTATTGCATTTATGATTGTATAATACAATCCAGATGAGAAAGCCGGAAGTTTTTCCAATATATATTTCTTACTTGAGATATTTTTGGTAATACATATATATTCTATTTTGTTTTCATCTAAAGTTTCAATATGATACCCATTTCTGCGAATATCTTTGAAACTTAGCAGATTTCTACTGGACCTGTCTGAATATAGAGCATTTTCAATGTATAATTTTGTTCCATTTGCTAATAAGATTATGGCTCTTCCAGAGCCTTCAATTAGGTCTACAGGACCAGATATAGTGTTTACCCTTTCCTTCACGTAATTGTACGTCCAAGAAATATTTTCTATCTCGAAGGATAGTGTGTGTGGTTGCACTATCAGCCAAACATATATCCCCACATTTATTTTTCGGAACAAATAATTTCTTTGAAGGGTCCATATCCTTGAAAGTAAAGTTCATGTCACATAAATATAATTCAAAATAATAAATATACAATAAAATATAATAAAAAAATTAAAAACATCACATAAATATATATGAACCAAAATTACACACATATACTTAGAACTTCAGGTTCTCTTGAAAATTAATTTGCTGATCTAGAACTTTAAGTTCCAATCTTACATTTCACAACTTTAATTTCCGATTTATAATATTAATATTTAGAACTTCAAGTTCATAAATATGCTATTATAAATTCTGAACTTCAGATTCCATGGTAGATTTAAAACTGCAGGTTTTAATCTAAAATCTAATTAATTAAAGTTAGAACTTCAGGTTCGTTAATTGTAGTGTAATTATAGAACTTCAAGTTTTATAATTATTTTATATATCTAGAACTACAGGTTCTAATCTAATAATTAATTAATGAATATATAACTTCGGGCTCTAATTTACCTCTAATAGTTGATCACAATTATGAAAGAAATTAACATAACTGTAAAATGAAAACAAAAACACAATTTCTATTTTCTGATGTGGAGGATCCAAATTAATGGCAACCACAGAACATACTCATAAAAATAATTAATTTCTTAAACTAATAATAAATAAAAGAATAACATAATGAATTATAACTACGAGTTATAATTTTAAGATTAAAATTTAGAACTTCAGGTTCTGAATTAGAACTACATGTTCTAATTTTAATATTGAGATTCATAACTTCAGGTTGTGAATTAAAACTACGTTTTCTAATTTAAAATTGAGATTTAGAACTTCAGGTTCTGAATTAGAACTACGGATTCTAATTTTAAGATTACAATTCAAAACTTCAGGTTTTGATCATATTACAAAACTTCAAGTTATAATATGAATTTTAAATAATTAATATTGATATAATCATAAAACAATATCAATTAACAATCTTATAACCAAATCAATTGATGAGCTGATCATCATACGAAACCAAATTAAAGAAAAAAATTTGGAGCCGAAGTACAATGGCCACGTTTAAAGGCATGCCCACTCCAATAAACGTCATTAAATTCACGCCAAATCCATCAAATTCACAAGCAGCAAGCAAAGGCTTCAGGCCTTGTTATTTGTCAATTTGATAAAGGTTTTATAAGCAACAAACAAAGGCTTATCAACATCCAAATTTTGGAGATATTATATCATCATCATGACGGTCCATGTCATCATCATGGCTTGTTTGATCATACATTTTACAATCACCCGCCTGTAGCAAACAAAGGCTTCAGGCCTTGGTTTGATCATCATCACCATACTTGATTAGATGAAGATTTTTTTTTTTTATATTTTAGGTACCGAGACATCACATTCAGAGCACATGAACTTAAATTCTGCCACAGATATTCCAACAGTTATATATGAAGATAAATGCTGCATGGATTGATCATGCTTCAGGCTTGATCATTGCTGCAAAGGTCATCATGATTTCAACTTCAGGCCTGATATAAAAATCAATTGACCTTTTATGATTCAAAACCATCAAATAAAAAACAAAGGGCTTCAGGCCATATTGAATTTGAATCTGAGAGTTGGGTATTGAATTGCTTAATGAATGGCTTAAAACTGCCATTGAAATTGCTTCAGGCGTAATCATTTGGCTTCAGGCCGATTAATTTCACTTTTGCTCATTTTGTTAAAAGAAAAATTAAATAAGAGCAAATCGTGCTGATAACGTGTTATAAAAGTAAAGAAAAATAGAAAGAAGAGAGTACCTTGAAAGCTGCAAGCTTTTTCCTTAGTGTTGTAAATTTGTGGTGATCCCAACTACTTCAATCTTTATCTTGTAATTTAATTATTATATTATTGTTTTTGTAACTTATCTCTACCAAACACCTCTCTATAAATATAGAGGAATCCCCTTTGTTTTTTGTATCAAAAACCATTCATTCTAAAATCAATAAGAAAAGCTTGGCTTCAAGGTACTCTCTTCTTCTATTTTTCTTTACTTTTATAACAATCTCATTATGTGTTATTTTGTCTAATAGTCGTAATGAATTATTAACGAATTATAAAAGTACCATTAATTAAAATTACATTTAATTCATTAATTATTAATTTTTTTTATAATTTATTATGAATTATTAATTCTGTTATTAACTATTATTATTAATTGATAAATATTTTTATTATTATTAATAATTATTAATATTTAATTACTAATAAATAAAATTTAATTAGTATAAATTATAATTATATTATTAACCTATTGATATTACACCTGTTATTAAAATTAAATTTGATTATTTGGAATTTATAAAATTTATTGAGGGTAAAAAAGAAGTTTAAAGAATGAAATCTCATTCCTATTCTGGTGAACGGTTCGGTTCGGTTCTGGAACGAATTCAAACTATCTGATTCATGGTTCCGACTTTTAGAACTGTATAATTGGACCGAACCAGAAAGAATCGGTTCGATTTCGGTTCAGTCCTTTATTTTTTTGGGAAAAAAAATGTGATGTGGTTTCGGTTCCGAACGAATCGAACATTAAGGTTACGATTCCCATTAAGTATAAATGTATTCCGGTTGAACCAGAACCAGATGGAACTGTAACCTTACGGTTTCATCTGGTTCGATTCCTATTCAATTTTATTCCGAACCGAAACCTTGGCCGGGTATACCCATTCTCATCTCACTCATGGGAATGGTAAATCTCATTTCTCGATCCTAAATTGAGTGGGACCATTAATTTGATTCTCATTTTTTTGAATCGTTGGAAACCTCGCCGTCAAACCATCCCTTCCAGGCTTAAGCAGAGTAGGTAAAACCCCCGACTATCACAAGTTCTTACAAGAAACGCACTTATTGGATTTGAACCCATAACCTATAGATAAGATCTTGAACCATATATTACCAAGACACGCCCTTTAATGAATTATTCTCATTTCATAAACCTATTTAAACTAGGGGTGGCAAAATGAATCAACGAATCAAATTTGTACCGAATCCTAAACGAATTTAATCAAAATGTGATGGATTCGTATTCGATTCGTTTATTAAACGAATCCAAATATCAGGATTCGTATTCGATTCGTTTATTAAACGAATCGAATACGAATATTCGTTTATTCGTTTAGTCAATGATATTATTTAATAAAATAATTTACCACACTTGATTACATTAATTCTTCATAAATATAGACATATGAAATATGTAATTACTATATTTACTAAAAATACCTCACAAAATATCGAAAATATTATTTTTTCTATGGTAATTAGCTATAATTTCTCGAATCTAAATGAAAATTAACAAGAACTAGTAAATAAAAATAATAAACGAATCCTAAACGAATAAACGAATTAAGAAGCTTAAATTCGTATTCGATTCGTTTAATAAACGAATCGAATCGAATTGACCAATTTATTAAACGAATCCATTTTTTCAAACCAGTATTCGCTTTAAAGTGAATCGAATCGAACGGATAAACGAATCATGACCCAAATTACCACCCCTACTTTAAACAAATAAACACCAATTATCACTCTCATTTCCTATTTCCATTCCTCACTACATAAAGTAAACACAACGTAACATTTTAGTGCTTCCCTGTATTTTATCTCAAGCAGAAGATTGGTACTTATGCACCAATAATGGCAACTTGTGGTATCCAAGGCAGCATAAAAGCAGAGATGTGAATTTTATTCCGGCTGGATCCGAATTTTTCAGATCGAATAAATTTAAATTTATATTAATAAAAATACGGATTTAAATTAATTTAAAATGATCCGTAATGATTCGGACCCATATTCAAGTGAATCTGAAATCCAGATATAAAATTAAAAAAATGATAAAATATTATTTTCATTTATGATTTTATTATAATTTTATACTTAGATTTTGATTATTTTAGATAAATTTTGAATTGTAAATGTTGTTTTAGATATTAAATTGCTATTATTTAGTAAGGGATGCTATTTTTTATTTCAATTATTTAAAATTAAATAATTGGAAAATAAAAAATGAAAATACAAATTTTTTTAAAGATCCAGATATTTGAAAATCTGCAATGATAATACCCGCATATGGATTCGTATAAAAATATAAGAATCTATATGCGGATCCAGATCCATAAAACTTAATGCGAATCTGGATCCGAATTCGTATTTTACCATTCATATTTAAAAGTAAGTTAATAAGAGCAACTCCAACAAAAACTATATTAAATCAACTATTCACATACTTATTTCCTTACCTATATGGCAAATTAAAGACTAGAAAAATAAAACTTAATTCCAAAAGACTCTTCAAATAAAAAATGTTTATATTATTTTAATTAAAAAATTTCCTCCATCAAATTTAACTACCCTCCATTTTTCAATCATTTAATAACTTTCTAATTTTTTACCTCCAACAAATTTAATTACCCTTTAATTTATCTTTTGAAGTATTTTCAAATTTTTACAATTTATATTATTTGTTACACAAATTATTTATCATTCCACTTATTCAAAACTAATTAAATTTGATTCTCTATTCTATTGTTTTCTTTAATGGTTAACAAATTTATTCAATAAATTGATATGAATTAAGATTTTGGGTAGAAAAATTTTGGATAATCAATTTGATCCATCTTGATCAAATCCACTAAAAATGAGGAAAATTTAAATGATAAATAAGAGAAGAAAGTAGAAAGGGGCATTCAAGTATTACAGCTCTCAGCTCAGCCTTATTCTCTCCCAGAGCTCTCAGTACCACCAACATACCGCCCTCACGACAACCCACAGGCATCTAGGTAATTTCTGACCTTGTTCCTCTTCCGACTGCTCCAACAGTCCATTTCTGTTACTGACTTGGGTGTCGGAGTGCCTACGGCATCCACCACACCGGTGGGTAGACTCTCCCTGCTCACTTTATCTCTTGTTTTGCAGGATCACAAGTGCCATCTCTACGAAATCTCGATTGTGGACCTCGGGAGAAAACCAACGTCTACAATTTGGCGCCCACCGTGGAGCCCTAGCGATTTATAGCAAACAAGTCTTTATTCAGTCTACGGGACTTGCAAACACAGCAATCGCTTCGAGCAGCGAGCCCTCAGACCTTCTAGCTAACCAATTTACAGTGAGAGAAGTGTATTTATTTTTTAGATTTTTGTTTATAAAAGTATCATTTTTAATGCATGTAATACTGTAAAGTTATTATCGTCAAAGTAAGTTATGGATTGAGTCTTTTTCTTAAAAATAAAAAATAAAAAAATGGAGTGAGTCCACCTTTTCACTGTTATAAGTTTTTGTCTCTTCTCTTCAAAGATCAGGAAAGTGCGAGGAAAAGTATAATGGCTTTACCTATATCCCTTTCTTTTAACATCCATAATTTATATTTCAATAATGATTCATATATTAAATGAGTATTCTTTCAATAAAGAATCATAATTAAATCATAATTTTAAATTATAATTATAATTTAATTAAATAATTTTTATGTACATTATTTCTCATGACCTAGTTGAAAATTATAATTATATACTGATTATGTACTCAAAAAATATATCTATCAATTTTCTTTATATTTTAGATAATAGGTTATTAATCATATAAAATAATTTTTTGATACTACTATTGTATGAGTGACATGATACTATCAACTAATAATTATATAACATATAAGAGTTGTGTTAAATAAAACTATAATTTATTCTTTTTTTTAATATTTTACATGTGTGACAAGATATTTTTAAATTGTTACTTGAGTGATGTCATACTACTGTTATATAGTATAATTAAATTTGATTTTTCAATTAATCCCAGATTTTGCTTGGGTTGAATTAACACATTTTAGTCCATATTTATAAGTAAAAATTCAAAATTGAAAATAATTATACTATGCAATGATTATATCACATCATTAATATAACAGTTTAATATATATCATCATACATGTTAAATAATAAATAATAATTATATTTCACAAAATTTTTGTATTTTATATAATTATTATTGATTGGGCACATCACGTTATCAAAAATTAATGGTGAAACCACTAAGTTAAAAATTGTAAATTTGTACCAATGATAATTTTTGCGGGGTATAGTTTAGGATATACTTTGCACGTACTAGAGTCAAATCTATATGGTGTATTTTTTTATAAGAGTATAAGACAATTACAAATTTTACATAATTCACTCAAATTTGAATTGGTGATTTTACTATAGAATTTTCAATTTTTTTTTAAAAAAAATCAATTAATCAATTATATTTGTGGCCCTACCCCACTACCCCAGTAGTGACAAGAGTTAGAGAATAAAACACGTTTTACTTTCAAAAAGTTCAAAAGACAACAATCGATGACCCAAACTCCCTCCCTCGGAGACCACTATTTTTTTTTTTTTTTTTTTTTATATAATATTAAGTTTTATAAACTTGAATATTTAGTTACATATCTTTCGAATTAAAATGGCCACATAAAGCCACAGGGTATCTTGTCTCCTAAATTAAGAGTATATATATATATAATTCATCTATTCGTAAATTTAAATTTCTGAACGTATTATGATTATATGTATTTAATATCTCAATAAATTTCGAATTATATATCTGTAGAGTTGTAATATTAAAAAACATAAACATTTTTTTTTATAACCATATAAAACAATAAATCACTTCTAGAGCACGCCATCAGATGGCTCAAAAAAAGGGCCATATAATGCAGGCGAGTTTTTTTGTTTTGTTTTTTCTTCCAGAAAACGTAATGATACCGTCAAAGAAGTTTATTGCATTTTTTTTTTAATTTAAATTTCTTAGAAGATACATGGGTGAGGTGACCCCTTTTGAATTTCTCAAGGCAAGAACATGACCCTATCAGAACAATGAAATTGATGGTTTCTTTAACTAACACTTTTTTTTTTTTTTTTTTGGAAATTATAGAAACCCCACCATCAAATCACCCATTCTGGGCCGCGGCGCAGGTAAAATCACCGGCTGTCTCAGGCTCTTACAAGAAGTGCACCCCCTGGATTCGAACCCAGAACTTTAAGGTGAGATCCTGGACCCTACACGTTTGATGAGAATTCATTAAAT
>SKCR01018870.1:0-76645 GCA_019454045.1 Zanthoxylum bungeanum
TATTTTTTGATAGCCTATTCGGTTAATAAATCTCATATATTTTTTATACATTTTTTTTAAATTTTGAAAGTAGAGAATTTGCTTTATTAAAGATTGTGTAACTTTTTATATTATTAATTATACTATTCTTTTAAAATATATCTTTCTAAAATACATGAGAATATTTTTATTATACAAAAGTAGTGTTAAAAAATTTAATAAAGAATCAAAAAAATTAAATGAATAAATGAACATAAAATAAATAATAATAAATACAAAATTTATAATATTTATTAAACAAATAAAATTGAATAAATATATAAATAGTAAAAAATATAATTTAGCAAAAAAAATTATAAAATAAAAAATTTAATAATAAAATAAAATAAGTATATTTTTATTTTTAAATTAATAATATATATAGAGAGAGATTTGGGGAGGAGAGATTTGTATTAAAGTAGGGGAGATTTTTGTAATTTGGGGAGGGGGGACATGATGAACATGTGTCAGAGGGGGTGGGAGGATAAGTGCTCCTACCGCCCGCTCTTTTCATATGCTATTATTATATCAAAGCCATGGCGCGCATTCAATCCATGAGCGTGTAAGTCCATGTTTTAAAATCCGAACCGATCTTTCGATCTATAATGGGGAAAAAGTTAAAGGCCAAAAGTCGAATCGGAAGTTAATTCAAGATCAATCTAGGACCATAATAAATTATTATTTTATTATATTAGTATATAAAAAAAATACTGTAAAAATTAATAAATTTAAAAGTTTAATCCACTTATTATTACCAATCATCTATCACTCACTCATACCTAAGTTAATAAAATCACATGAATAAAAGTTATTATATGAGACATTTAGAAAAGTGATTTTAGAGGTTTTCAATAGTAGAGCTCAAAAATGGAATCCAAAGCTCTAAGAACTCCTTTAATTTTGAAAATTGACAAATGTATCATTAAAATTTGATAAAAGAATATACACACCCCAAAAAATAAATCATAAAAAAGACAAATTTCATAAAAATGCCATATTTGTAAACTTGAGAGAAGGAGAGAAAACTATAAATATTTTTAATTTGACAATATAATTTATGACACTATCTTTTTTAATTACTGTATAAAATTTTGAGGAATGTATCTATCATTTTTAAGAAATTTTAGAGATGTATATATCCTTTTATTAAATTTTGGGATGCATATATTCATTTAAAAAAAAAAAAACAAATGAGCGTGTTTGTCAATTTCACAAAAACTTGGGGAGTGCATTTTCCCATATTATTGAATTAAAACTAGGCCAATGGATCTAAGAATTCATTTTTCAAATGTACTTTGTGTTATAAATAATGTGGTCTCTCACTTTAATATTTACAATTTTAATTAGCTTAGGGATAATAATTTTAACTTAATCTCTCTCTATAAATAAAAAGCAACTCTTGTAATTTATTATTCAATTTTGAAATAAGAATAAAAACCCATAGCTTTAAAAGGTATTATATTATATTCTCTTCTTTTCTTTCTTTTATAATACGTTATCGGCACGATAAGATACGAAGCCAATTGAGAGTCGAATCATCTATCATTGCAAATTAGGCCTGAAGCTCATTCACATCCTTAAGTGGATTTGATGATGTTTGTGTTAGTTGATGATGATCTCGTTGATCATGATCATGATCATGATTCCCCATTTTCATCAACTGGCTAATGATGCAGTGGCGTCTATTGCATTTGATGATGATGATCCAGTGGCATCATTGAGCTTTTGACTTCAAAAATGTAATAAGACATGAGGTCATGCTTTGAGATTTTGGTTTTTTTTTTTTTTTTGATTGAGCATGGATGTGGTGGATTTAAAATCTTTATTAGTTTTCTTTTATTGCAATTTGAAGTTTGCAATGTAAATAAATCAAAATATGAAGTTCTGAGTTTCAATCTTAAAATTAGAACTCGTAATTCTAATTCATTATGTTAAAATTTTATTATTATTAGTTTAATACCTTAATTGTTCTTATTAATATGTTTTGTGGTTGTTATTAAGTTGGACCATCCATATTAGAAAATAAGTACAATATTTTTATTTTTGATTTATTTTTTTACCTTTATTTTATTTTGTTTTTCATAATTATGATAAGATATAAGATGTCAATTAGAACGTGAAGTTCTAAAGATTAATCTCATTAATTAAATTTTATATTAGAACCTAAAGTTCTAAATTTACAAAGAATTATAGAACCCGAAGTTATAAACTTATGTTACAATTAAAGAATCTGAAGTTCTAATTCCATCAATTAAAATTTTGGATTAGAACCGGAAGTTTTAAATCTACCATAAAACCTAAAGTTCTAAATTTATAATATCATATTTATGAACTTGAAGTTATAAATATATGCCAGATATTTTTTTTCTTTCTTGGTAATTATTATTATATGAGATATTTATACTTTTCTTTTCTCTTTACAAGGAACCTTGAAAATGTCAAGTTTTATAAACTTGTAAATTTCCGCACTCACAAACTGAGATGCGTATCAGGAGCGAAAACTCCTTACACTGTCATCTCATGATTAGTCAATTTATTTTAAAAAAAAACAACACTAAAATATTTTTTTAGAAAAACAACAACACAAAAACAAAAATATTATAGTCAACTACCATCTCCTCCAACCAAATTGAGATATTGTCCCCAATGTCTGAATAAGAAAAAATAGAGTTTAGAAGACATCTCATGGTTAGTGTGGAATTGATAATTGAATTTACAACAATACTACTTAAAAGAAAAAGAAAGGTTACATATTAAGATTCAAATTTACTCTACGTATCTTGTCACAATCATTATCTGACCAGTCTAACTTGGAAAGAATTGGGTCGATTCTTGGTTTATAGGCTGACAGTTGTTTGATTAATTCATCAGCTATTCTTACAGTAAGGATGATATATTTTGCCGATTTGGAAATGAACCCGAGCCTTTTAGCATTCTTAAGAAATACTAAAAGAAAATTGAAAAAAATGATATACATTTAATAGTCCAATGAGTTTCCGATAAATATTCAAATGCAACCCATTAATCCAAGATTTCCTTAAACTTGAGAGGACCACAAACGTTTGTCTGATATATGGGCCAAATTTGGGCCTGAGATGAAAAGATGTTTGGGTCCTTAGCCCAACCTTGGCCCATAAATTGGGTATATTGTTTGAAGGATGGATTGGCTGCCCTATTGTCAATTGGGCTTTGAAATCCATTAATCCAAGATTTTCTTAAACTTGATAGCCTCATTCTTCCACGACCTTTGAAATGCAACCCATTAATCCAAGATTTCCACCGCCATATACTAAGTGTCTGTTCTTTTCCGTCATAACCCTACCCAATTCTTTTACGGCCTCAAAAAATTTTGGTTTAGTTCCAGAGTTAAATCTATAAAATACACATATATTAGTGACTCGTCGTCTTGAAGTTTTCTCCATTTTTTACACTCTCTCTTATTTGGATATCTCAAAGAGAAAATGACAAGCTGTATTTATAGATCCTGAAAAAAGGTTGAGTAATAAAGACATTAGTATCTGCAAAATGATAATTGTCAGATAAATAATAAAATAGATCGTGAAAGTAAAAAAAAAAAGAAGATAATGTCAGAAGAATTAAAGTAAATAAAATCAAAATAATAAATTGAAATGATATGTAATGATAGTTGTAATTGTGGCTCAAATCTTCCTCTAGTTTTAGGTCAAATAATAGCTTGAACGCCCTCTATGGGTCAATGGTATGCTTCTCATCCAATTTTCTTACAAATTGACAAACCGGGTCTTTTAAAGTCAGATTCTTGAGACTGTATTATTGTCTTTATTTTAAGATTGTGTATGTAAATTGCGAATCACTCTACATGTCCACTAGGATGCGTCTCAAGAGTGAATGATATATCATGTAATGACTCATTACTCAAGTAATCTATAATGAATTGAATTTTATCTTTGCAATTTTCAAACACCATTCCTAAAGAATTACCATGAGTGTTGCACGTCCAACATGTACATTTATAACAAACACTTAATTGTTTAGCTATGCGTTTTTTAGCATAGGTGTTTTGCTCCAAACTAGATATGTAAGAGATGAATAAATTAAGAAATTTAAGGACTTCTATTTTAACTACTTCTTTCATGTAAGGGTTTGACCTTTTTAGGGTGGTCAATTTTGTTGTTTAGCTATGCGTTTTTTAGCATAGGTGTTTTGCTCCAAACTAGATATGTAAGAGATGAATAAATTAAGAAATTTAAGGACTTCTATTTTAACTACTTCTTTCATGTAAGGGTTTGACCTTTTTAGGGTGGTCAATTTTAACCATTCCTAAAGAATTACCATGAGTGTTGCACGTCCAACATGTACATTTATAACAAACACTTAATTGTTTAGCTATGCGTTTTTTAGCATAGGTGTTTTGCTCCAAACTAGATATGTAAGAGATGAATAAATTAAGAAATTTAAGGACTTCTATTTTAACTACTTCTTTCATGTAAGGGTTTGACCTTTTTAGGGTGGTCAATTTTGTTGGGGCGGAAGTAGGACCCCTAGGGTCGGATCGGTGTCTCGCGTAACGGAAATGGTATAACGCGTGGATATCAAGTACGATTATAATTTTAAATAATTTAATGAAATACTATATTCCATTACGAGTGTATAGGAAAAATCGGGCTGAATCAGAGTCCGGAAACTCAAAAATAAGGGAAATAAGTTTGAGTGCGTGCAGTGCGCGACGAGCGGGCTACAGTGCGCGCACAACACGCTATAATACACGCGTCCACTATGCACTTTTTCCAGAGAGTTGAAAGAATTGGTGTATTTTACCCTAATTTCTTCCGGTCTTTCCTAAACACTTTAAATATATCCAAAATTAATTTTTAACATTAAAACCAACATCAATACATGTTATAGAATAAAAATTAATTTTTTCAAAATATCAAATATTTTTACAAAAATATAAATTTATTCTAAATACGCATTTGCGTAAATTTTTAATCCAAAACACAAACCAAATTAAAATCCCACAATGAAGTGACTCGTGAATAATTTTAGGTCACCCAAATGTGGTCAATTAATTCTACAATGGTAGCCTTAGCTCCAAGGTATTATCTAGAGTTTCAAACTCTAATTTTATATCTATGTCTAACATAAATATTTTGACCTAATTACAAGCATATCTTGTTTATACTTCTAAAGCATCCTAACACAATTAATTAGCCTAATTTCAACATCAAGCTATGTTATTATATATCTAATACATAATTCATCACTATATGTCTCACTAATGAAAACTCACTGAAAAACATAGCTTTTTGGAAAAGATCAAACTTACCTAATAAGGTTGATTTAAAGATCCAATCTACTTCTTATTGTTGAAATATTATGGAGAAAATCCAAAATTAGCAAGCTTGATTCCAATATCCAATCTTGATTCCAATGTTAACAAGCTTCACTCAAAGAGTCAATCTTGATTTCTCCTAATTGAAATGTTTTAGAGATCTCACAAAGCTTCTCTAAACACTTCTCTAACTTGGGCTAATTTCTCTAATTCTTGCTTGTATTTAGCTTCCCCAAGTTTGATTAATACTTTTGCTCAAGCTTGCTATTTATAGAAAAACTTAGACAATTTTTAATTAATAAAAGTTCTAATAAACTTTTATGTGGGCTTAATCTAATTTGTCCAAATATGTATAATTAGGTGTGATACTAATCACCTTTGTCTTCCACTTTGATATAATCCAATTAAATCAAGCCAAAAACACCTATAATTACATACTTACAAGTACCATAATATCCTCAAATGGTAGAGATAATTATGAAATTACGACAAAGCCCTTGTGTAAATATTGAATTAATCCAATTAATCTAATTAGGTCAAAGTAAATAATCAATGTTATCCAATAACACTTGATTATCTTAGTTGATATTATAATATCGAATATTATCTTTTATCAAAATTAATAGGCTACCCAAGTGCTCAACGAGTACACCTCATATTGGGACTCTCTAAGTTCATACACATTAGTCATATAAGCTTAGCTAATATATACACAATTTAGCCACCTCCGAATTCGCAAAGAACACGAACGACTATTCTGAACTATACAAGTCGAGGTGATCATATATGTTTATCAATCCCTCCGTCGTAGGCTATCTGAGTTGTGCTTAGGAAACATAGAATACACCGTCAAGTTTCTGAGGCGCACATCTCATGTCAACATATCTACGATTCCTTACAACTAATGCGATCCACCTTAGGTGATCGGGTTTGGCCAAGTCTTTAAGAATCGTGACTTACTCACATGGTTATTTAAACCCCTTATGGTACACATACGGGTCGATGGATCATATCTTGATATGCACTTGATTAACGAGTGCATCGGTCTACACCAAACGAACATCTAGAGGCTAGATCATGAAAGGTTTCTGACATATATGACATCAAAGTGTGGAAGATATCACACAAAATCAATGATATTCTATAGTCAAAGGATTACATATGCTACTCGACTCGAGGAGATTCCTATTGACGGTGGTGTGTACTTCCGAATCATCTGTGAGTCATTTAGTAATCGATCCAACCAATACCCACATGTATATACGAGCTTTCCAAAACTCATAGTAGATAAGGTTAAATCATTGGAACTCCATTTCTATTATACGGCATGTGCTAGTCTTATAGGTTATAGGAATTCGATTGTATTCCAAAACCAACGACTAAGAATATTTACTTTAAGAATAGTTTATAATAGTAATACTATCTCAATATCGGACCACATAGTGTCCAATATTACTACTTGACTATTCTAAGGTCTATGTCATTCTTAACATATTTATATATCAATCTAATATGCATAATGACATTATCATTAATAATTTTTGAAATGAAAATATAGTTATTTTATTAATAAATAATAAAATATACAATACATCATTCATATTGGCACTCCAAGCACCAACTCCAACAAACTCTCAATTTCTTAGTGCTAATTCGGATGGTACCGTAGTCCCATCCCCTCCACATGTTTATCGAATAACTTAATAGGTAAAGTCTTTGTAAGTGAGTCAGTTATGTTGTCTAGTCCATGAACCTTCAAGACCACTATGTCTTTACGTTCAATAATCTCTCTAATAACGTGATATTTCCTTTCCATGTGCTTAAACTTGGAATACGCCCTCGGCTCCTTAGCCTGCACAATGGCTCTGCTATTATCACAGTACAATAGGATTGAATCCGTAATACTATGCACAATGCCAAGTTATGTGATAAAATTTCTAATCCAAACAACTTCATTAGCAGCCTCTCAATGGTGGAATCTGTTGTAGAGCATTGCTTTGAACATCGCCAACTAATCGCACCACCGTTAAGGGTAAATATGTATCATGATATAGCTTTTCTATCATCTGGATCTCCCTGAAATTCGAAGTTTGTATAACCATTAACTTGTAACTCATCTTCTCCATATATTAGAAACTTATCCCTAGTACCCTTAAGATATTTCAGGATATGTTTCACGACTATCCAATGATTATTACATGGATCAAATTGATATCGGCTAGTCACACTGACGCCAAAACTAATGTCATATCTCATACATAGCATATTATACATTATGCTTCTAATACAAGAAGCATATGACAAGTTAGATATTCAAACTCTCTCTTCCTCAGTCTGAGGTTCCATTTTCTTCGAAAGATGTATGCCGTATTGAAATGTACATTTGTTGCTTGGCAGTTGGTAAAACCATACCTTTATAACATCTTATCTATGTACGTCGATTGCGATAACCCTATAATCTTCCTAACTCTATCCCAATAAAACCTTATACCTAGTATATAGGAAGCTTCACCCATATATTTCATGGAGAAGTTCTTACAAAAGTAGGCTTTCACACTTTGCATCATTCCTATATCATTTCCTATGATAAATATGTCATATACATACAAATCTAGGAAAACTATCATGCTCCCACTCATTTTCTTATAAACACATGGTTCTTCCTCGTTCTTGATGAATCCAGATAATCTAATTATCTCATCAAAATGATGATTCTAGCTTCAGGATGTCTATTTAAGTCCATAAATAGACTTTTGGAGCTTACAAACCAAGTTTGAAGTCTCACGGGATACGAAACCCTCTGGTTGTTCAATATAGATATCCTCATCGAGGAATCCATTTAGGAAAACGATTTTTACATTCATCTGTCATATCTCATAATCGTGATATGCAACAATGGTAAAAGAATCCTGATGGATTTTAGCATGACTATTGGTGAAAAAGTTTCCTCATAGTCAATCCTAGAACTTTAAGTGTAACCTTAAAAAGTTTCCTCATAGTCAATCCCAGTCAAGCCTTAAAGATTTCCACCGTTCCATTAGGCCATCGCTTTCTTTTGTAAACCTATTTACAACCAATAGGTTTAACTCCTTCAGGAAGTTCAATTAAGTTCCATACTTGATTGTCATGCATAGATTCCATTTCAGATTTCATGGCTTCCTGCCATTTTCCCGAATCGATATCCAATATCGCTTCTTAATGCATAGTCGGATATGTTTCCTACAAGAGGAGAACATCAAGGCTCATATAAGATGTTAGAAATAATCTCTCAAGAGGCTTTGATATTCTATTCGACTTACGTAGAACCTGTGTTGTAGATCCTTTACCTAGTTGGATCTCTGGTTCCATCTCAGGTTCCTTACTGTTGGGATTAAACTCATCAAGTTCAATCTTTCTATAATTCTCACTTTCTCTCAAAAATTCATTTTCAAGAAAAGTGGCAAAGTGAACAACAAATACATTTCGTTGCTCAAAAATCAAAGAATTGATATCCCTAAGAATTTTCAGGATATCCAACGAACTTATATTTATACCCCATTGGTGCTAGTTTATCTCGCTGCACAACTCTAACATATGCAGGACAACCCCAAATCTTTAAGTATCTAAGACTTGGATTTATACCGAACCATATTTGATAGGGGGTCGTAGAAGCAACTTTTGATGGAACCCTATTAAGTTTGGGGGCAGTAGTAAGTAAAGCGTAACCCCAAAGGTAATATGGAAGATCTGTAAGCTTATCATGGTTCACCATATCCAATAAAGTATGATTTCTACGCTCAAACACACCATTGTATTGAGGTGTTCCTGGTGGGCTATATTGTTCTAGAATTCTATTTTCCCTTAAATAATTTCTGAATTCGTCACTCACGTATTCACCACATTTATCTGATCTAAGACATTTGATGAATTTTCTAGTTTATTGTTCTACTTCATTTTGGAATATTTTGAACTTGTCAAATGTTTCGGATTTATGTCTCATCAATTAGACATATCCATATCTAGACTTGTCATCCGTGAAAGTCACGAAGTATGTTGAACCATCATGAACGACATGATATAATGGACCACACACATTACTGTGTATTACTTCCAATAAATCTCTAGCATGATGTCCAACACTAAAAATAAGGCATTTGTCATCTTTCCTTGGATACATAACTCATAAATCGGATAAGGATCTAAGGTAATATTTTTAATCAAACCATCCTTGACCAATTTAGATAAACTTCTGACATCTATGTGGCCCAATCTCATATGCCATAATTCAGTATTAATTAATTCATATTCTTTACTTGTATTTTCCTTTACATTAAAGACATCCATATATGTTTCCAAAACATAGTGACCATTAGATAAAGAACATTCAAATATTAAATTATTGTCTTTATCATATAAACATTAATTTCCATCATTAAAGTTTATTTTATATCCATCTTTATCTAATATCGGTAGTGATATTATTTATTTAATAAGGGAGGGTACATAATAACAATCAAGTAAATCTAATTTATATCCATTAGGGAGATCTAGAACAACCATTCCTATGGCCTTGACATCCAATGTCTCATCATTGCCAACTCTAAGTTGGATCTCCCCTTTGTTCAACCTTCTTTTAACCCTCATGACCTGTATAGAGTTACAAATATGAGTAGGACTGTCGGTGTCTAACACTCATCCACTATTTGCATCTAAGGCTAATGAGATGTCAATAATAGGAAAAATACAAAGCGTATCTGAGGGTCATAGCTTTCCTTTTAGCTCTAGATAGTCTTTCTTCCAATGTCCTGATTTCTTGCAGTGTAGACATTTATCACGAGCTACTATCGGTCTTGTACCTTTTCGCTTCTTGGAGTTCTTCTTTAAAATTTTTTTCTTTCCCATTTTGATTTTCTTCGACTTCCTAGAAGTCTTAGAGAGCTTGCTCCACCATGGAGGTATATAATGAGATTGCATTTCTTCAAATCGTGTTCCGCCATGCGTAACATATTATGAAGTTCTTCATAGCTGGCTTGCATCGAATGCATATGAAATTTTAACACAAAGCCAACATAAGTTCCAAGCAAAGAAGACAGAATCAAATTACAACATAGTCATTCATAAATTACAATGCCCTCTCGTTCCAGATATCGAATCTAGTCGATCATGTTCAAAACATGAATGTTGACAGCTCCTTGACGAAACAATTCCTTAGACCTCTGATATATTTCGATTTCTTGATTTACCTCGAACAACTCATTAAATGTTCGCATAATGCTCCAAGCATCTGGTACTTCTATGTACTGTCTGAGAAAATTAGGAACCATCGATCCTAAAATGTAGGATTTCACCTTCAGGTTATCATCCTTCCATTTTGCAAAAGTTTCTCGCCCTTCAGGAGTGGAGTCAGGATCGATTTCAACAAGCAGTAGATTGATAGTTACATATGTCAACTTTTCAAAATCCAAGACAATGCGAATGTTCATTTCCCATTTGAAATAGTTTTCGGCTCCTCTCAGTTCATTGGAATCCAAGAGTCACATCAATGGATTTACAGCATGCATCTACAAGACAACAATTAAACACTAGCAGAATATTATTCATTTCAAAATAAAAACACTAATTGATTATGGAATTTTAAATCTATTAGTGTCATCTCACTACTTTACATAATTCAGTAATCTCCCTTAAAGAAAAAATAGAAAATTGACTATCAAAATTTCATAGTGGGAAGTGGATCCCATGATATTTACTCCAGTCTCATAATAATTACGGTCTTAGCCTTTATAAATTCATTAGGTAGACCTCCAAGGTCAGTCACATTCATGTGAATCCTAGTTTGGTCCTGAATCGTTTCTTATCCTCACAATAATGACAGTATTGGATTAAGACGTATTCCAGATGTATACTTGTCAATGTGCACTAATGAGCTTCGTATGTACTCCATCATAATAATGAAAGTATTGGGTGACTACGTTAACTCATCATACTACATCTAATATTTTATCGGAGCGACCTAAGTTCCGAGCACTTATACCTTCACAATAATGACGGTATTGGGCATAAGTAGTAAGAACTCATTCATCTCTGTATTGACAAGACAGAACTTCCAATAATACTCCAATATTATTAATACTTATTACTTAAAAGTAATCACCTAAACTTGAGTGATTTACGACAATCAAGTCATTAACATGTTTGGGTCAAAATTAAAATTTTAATTTAAAATATGCAATGCATATCCAATATGACTTATGTATAATTAAATTACCATGGCATAGATTCAAAAACATGTGTTGTGTGGTAAAAACCTGCGTTGATACCATTATGTTGAGGCAGAAGTGGGACCCCTAAGGTCAGATTGGTGAGCCATGCAGCGGAAGTGAGTCTAACCCATAGATATCAAGCATGGGTGTAATTTTAAATAATTTATTGAAATATTATATTCCATTAAGAGTGTATAGGAAAAAGCAGAGGCTAAATCGGAGTCCGGAAACTCAAAAATGGGGAAAAATAAGTTTGAGTGCACGTAATACGCGACGCGTGTGCTACACTGCATGCGCCCACTGTGCGTATTTCAATTTTTTAACATTACCTTCAGCTCTCTTTCTAGAGAACTGAATGAATTAGGGTATTTTACTCTATTTTCTTCCGATCTTTCCTAAACACTTTAAAAACACCCAAAATTATTTTTTAACATCAAAACCAACATCAACACATGTTGTTGATGATGGTTTTCACCCTTAAGAAGTCAGAATCTAGAGTAAGGATATAAAATGGATTTCCATTTTTGAGCCTCAGGGGCCTAGGCCCAAGAAGCTCAGGCATCTGGTCCAGCGTGGAGGACATCAATGGATTGCACTTGATATCTGACCCGAGGTGGTACCTAGAGAATGTCATGACCATAGTTGGAAAGATTTTCATAAGAGCAAAGCATAGTGAAGGCCTAAGAGACGACCCGACCTGGTAGCAAAGCAAGGAAGACTGACAGTTGTTTTAGTTGCCGACCCAGTCGTTCGTGTCGAAGTGTTAATAGTGAGATCAAGTCAAGATGTCGTAAGCCTTACATGGGGACTTGCACAACCCAAAGAGGTCTGACGTGACCAGAGCAGGTCACCGGCTTATCTTCTAGCATACACTATCACATGAGATATGATAGATTACATGCTCGAGGTAGCGTTTGGCAGTGGCAAAAAATGACGTGGTTTAATGTGATGTCAGGAGGCAGAGCTACTTTCGGCAGAGCAGTTAGGAAAGAGAGCCCTCGCATTAATGGTAGATCCACACAGCTGACGTCATGAAGATAATGTAATGGTAGAATTTACCCTAGTATATAAAGAGATTGAGAATTCAATGTAAAGGGTTAGTTAATTCTATTTCACGCACAACTTGTAAAATAGAGAGCAAAGAGCTTAAGTGTAAGAGTGAGCTAGTAAGAGGTCGGTCAGACGAGCTCGAGAGATAGGCAGGTCGGTCAGACCTAATCACGTTATAAAACTTCATTTTCTCTTGTTCCCGTGTATGTAGGTTGCATCTATTCTTCTGAACCACTTTAAACCAGCTGTCTATTCTGTGTGTTTTCTCATCTTCTTACTAAGTTTGCATTTGGTCCCCAAACCAAATAAATTCACAGTTGATGGAGAATTGTTCGAGGAGTGAGTTTACTGATTTTCCCTTGGAATGAAAATCAGTCATCAACACATTTTATAGAATAAAAATCAAGTTTTTCCAAATATAAAATATTTTTATAAAAAAAAATAAATTTATTTTTAAATACGCACTTGCGTAAATTTTGAATTCAAAACACAAACCAAATAAAAATCCCACAATGAAGTGACTCGTGAACAATTATAGGTCACCCAAATATGGTCAAGTGATTCTAGAATGGTGGCATTAGCTCCAAGCTATTATCTAGAGTTCCAAACTCTAATTTTATATATATGTCTAACATAAACATTTTGACCAAATTACAAGCATATTGTGTTTATACTTCTAAAGCATCCTAATACAATTAATTAGCCTAATTTCAACATCAAGCTATGTTCTTATGTATCTAATACATAATTCATCACTATATGTCTCATTAATGAAAAATCACGTACTCAATCTTTCTCTGACCAGTTTTACTTTCTCCGACATTTGTAACATCCCCAATATGGGAATGTTACCGGCAAGCAACAGATCCCACTGTCGCCTAAGCCTCTAACTCATGTACTAGAACATTTGCTCTTATCTTAATGTTATGCAATGCTTACTCAATCACACATGCAACTTAATAACTTAAATAAACTTAAATGCTAGATCGCGAAACCGAGTATATACATATATACATGTCAGAGAGTATAAAAAGTATATTTAGTATATGTACATCATCAAATACATATTTGTGATATAATAAAATGACATCATAGAGATCTACATTCTACATTAACATAGATCTGGAATTATGGACCCTATGACTAGTGACTACAGCATAACACTTGTCCTCGAACTGGGTCTCTAAAAGTAACGCATGGCTCACCAAAGAAGAATCCTGCAAAAGAACTGGGAAGTGGTGGGGGTGAGTCCTGAGGATCTCAGTGAGTGGAGCTATAAAATAAGAAAATGAATCAGAACATCTGTGCGAAATCATTTATACTTAAAGTGCTTCTAAAAACTTTCTTTGAAAACTGATTCTTTTCTTTTAAATTGGAGAAAACCTTTTTCTGAAATTTTTTTGTGAAGAATATCTCTGGTACTATGGAAAAAACTTAACGCATGGGGTCGTTACGTATCGCCGTCCCCCATACGCCTATTTAGAGATAGAAGTGCAAATCCATGACTTTGAGGCATTACGTATCGCCGTCCCCCAAATCATGCCACTCCTGTCCCTGAAACTAGTGGTCTTGGGGCGTTACGTATCACCGTCCCCAAAGCCACTAAACTAGAGCCGGTAGTGCTGATCCATGCTACTACCTGACCCTGAAACTAGGGTCTATGAGCGTTACGTATCGCCGTCCCCTAGCCCTAAACTACGTGTGCACACGGTCTCTGTCCGTCAATTCCATAAGTAAGAGCTGAGTTGGGTTTTTCCCACATGCCTCGAAAAACATAAAACTTGTACTTTCAAATCTTAAAACTTTCAAAAAAATAAACTTACATGAGAAGTAACTGATAATTCAATAAGGCTAATGCCCTAAAGCTTTTAAAAGTAAGTCTCGAAACAAATCTTAATTAATAACAAGTAATATAAATCCATTTAAAAAAAAAAGAAAAGAAAATCTCCACTCACAGATTTGAAGTCCGGTCAAGTTCCCTTCACGTCGCTGGGGACGAACGCGGCTCCTGGTGAGTATCTATATAGAATAGACTGAGTTAGAATCATAAGTTATAAAATACGATTCGAAATCAAATTAAGTTCCTTAACCAAGTTTGATTACTCCCTTGGAACATTTCCTATTCCTTAAAAAAATGTGAAATAAAATTCAGACCTTTAGTTACGCGTTGCGACTTCTGAAAAAAATTCTGATTTTATGGGTTCGCATTGCGACGCCGGTCCCATCTATGTCGCGACATGCATGTGTTAATCAGATGCACGTCTCTGCCTTATTTGCGTCGCGACGCGAGCTCGGCACGTCGCGATGCGACACCGAATCCAGGACCAAATTTTCATTTCTTCTATACCAACTCCATATCACCTTACATGTCAATACAACATCTTCAATACATAACCTAACCATCAACTTAGATTCCCAACACTTTATTACTACCAAAAACTCATCATTATTACTTAATGCTTTAGTTTAAAACAAGACATGAAAAATTTCCCACACATCAATTCCTTCACACAAAACCACACAAACTACATTATCATCAAACCAACAATACACCACAATCAACCAATTATCAAAATTCAAAATACCAAAATTTGGGTCAAGTAACCTTACTTATTTCAACTCATTTCTTCCTTAACAATGCACTATGAATCTTTTTTATCTTCTCTTTGGGTTTAATTTGATGGATTACCTTGTTTGGCTTCAAGTTTTTGACAAGATAAATGCAATCTTTCTCTTTCATTTTTTCTCTCAAACCAATGACCAAAACAAAGGAAAATGAATGCAATCTTTCTCTTTTATTTCTTTAATTTGTTGTTAGGCCTAAAAAAAACAAAGGAGAATTGGGCTTAAATTTAAGTATGTGATCATTTTCTCTAAGTCGATCCCGGAAATATTTACTAGTCCGGAAAAGGAAACCCCATGCGTCCCTAGCTGAACAAAAATATTTGGGGTCGTGACATGAAATACCGAAGGCTATCTCGGTCAAGTTGAAATTTAAATGCACAAAGAAATTGAAAATTTTCACTTCGTGAATCTAAAATAATTTATATAGGTAATAATATGCTAATGATGCACGTTTGAATGCTTAAAGAGGTCACGCAACATATAAATAAATTTCATAATTGTACCATGAAAATCAGGTTGTTATATTTTTCCCTCGATATAAAAATTTTGTCCTCGAAATTTCTCGTCCTTAAGTCTAATCATTCAGAACTGAACGTACGTACATGATAATCTTATCTGTATTCGAAAGTTATCTAACTTACACATTTTTAAAAGCTATGTATTTCATATATCAATAAAAGTCATACTATTTCAAAGCAAAGTAAATCGAATCAAATATTTCATATAAAAACACATCAAACTTGTCATCTCAATTCATACTTATTCATAGGAACACGCTCAAACCATTTCAAATTCATCCATCCCATAATCAGAAGCCGAACACGAATTCCATACAGTCAATCACATGCATCATCAGGAATGAAAGACATAACATAAATTCCTTATACACAATCAAATACAGTATCAAAACAGAAACTCAATACGAATTTCATACTATCCATTTCGTCCACAGTCTAAAAAGGAATTCATTCATTTCACGTCATTTATGTAAACGATATCAACATCAAAGTTTACATATATACATATCCCATTGCACATACAACTTTTTATGGCTGACAAAAAAAATACATAACCATCATAATATCCAAAAGATCTGTGACTAACTATAAACTTACATATGTACTCTTGTAATGAACATAATCTTTTATATCAAAAAATACATCCATTGTCACAGCCATAAGTGACATATAATCATACATGCTCTTATGATGTTGATAGTCTGAAATATACCAATTTCTGACATCATTTAAATGGAAAACGTAAAATAATCCCTTTCGAAAACCATTTCGAAAACTCATTATAGAAACTCTTTTATTGTAAGCAAAATAAATTTTGAAATCCATCATTATTATAAATCTGTATCAAACATCCAACATAACTCAACTGGACGAAACATAACAAGCGCCCAATGCCCAAATTGCGCGCACAAATTGGACAATGAACGAAATGATCCCCTGTCGACAGAGGGTAACAGGTCAATCCACTGCAGTTGGATAGACCCCTATACAAGTGCCATGAAGGAAGAATATCATATTAAGTTATAAAACCGTAAAAATCATATACAAACGCCGTGACATAAATATATAATATCGTATAATATCATAAAAAATATCAAAATGTATCAAAATCAAAATGTAATTCTTTTTGAAATCATGTTTTTCCCTAAACCCAAATATGTTAAAATCAAAAAATAAATCTTGATACAAACTTTTCAAAATACATATCGAGCGTCCATTATTCGAGTCGCGCGCACTGATCGGACAATGTACGAATCATGTCGATAGAGTAGCGGGTCAGCCATTTTTCGATGGTCTGGACCTCATAACAAGTGCTCCGGTCAAGCCAGAACTAAACATATACAAGCACCACAGAGGGTTAAAAATATAAAATCATCAAGCACCGTGACGAAAATAGATTTTTGAGCATCTCGATGGAAACAAAGTTTTAGGGTTTAAGAACATCAAAATCATTTTCGAGTACCGAGACAGAAACATATCAATAAATCCCAAAACATGAAAACGTGAATCAAACGTCGAGGCATAAATATTTTCTTTATCCTTTATAATCAAAATCAAAGTATTTGAAAACTTTATTTCTTTCTTTTAAAAACACTTTTATGCCAAAAATCAAATACCAAGTTTTCAAAACATAAATCAAAATATCCGTTCACAATTCAGACTATCAACATCATTGAATTTCTCGTACCTTAAAACACATTGAATTCATATCACATACATATATATATATACCTATATAGAAGATATAATTTTAATTTAGTATACATATATACGTACACATATTCATAGCATACAAATATGTACAGATAATCCAAATCACCCATATCAATCAAAATCATTGCACATCATATCATATACCAGAAATCAAACTAAGTTTCAATCATGGGACCTATTTAGTATACGCAACAGAAAACTTAGTCAAACAATCAGATATCATGTAACTGCAGTCACCAACACCTAAACCTTCACTCTGATACCACAACTATAACACCCCGCTAGAGGTATCCGACATGATTTGTTAGGGCGAAAGTGGGACCCCTAGGGTCGGATCAGTGTCTCGCACAATGGAAGTGGGTCTAACCAATGGATATCAAACATAGGTGTAATTATAAATAATGTAATGAAATACTATATTTCATTAAGAGTGTATAGGGAAAAACTGGGGCTGAATCGGAGTCTGAAAACTAAAAAATGGGGAAAACCAAGTTTGAGTACGCGCAGTGCGTGACGCGCAAGCTACAGTGCGCACGCCCACTGTGCGCGTTTCATTTTTTCAGAGAGTTGAAGGAAATATGGTATTTTACCCTAATTTCTTCCAATCTTTCCTAAACACTTCAAAAATACCCAAAATTAATTTTGAACATCAACACATGTTATAGAATAAAAATAAAATTTTTTAAAATATCAAATATTTTATAAAAATATAACTTTATTCTAAATACGCACTTGCGTAATTTTTGAATCCAAAACACAAACCAAATTAGAATCCCACAATGAAGTGACTCGTGAACAATTCTAGGTCATCCAAATGTGGTCAAACGATTCTAGAATGGTAGCCTTAGCTCCAAGCTATTATCTAAAGTCCCAAAATCTAATTTTATAACTATGTTTAACATAAATATTTTGACCCAATTACAAGCATATTGTGTTTATACTTCTAAAGTCCTAACACAATTAATTAGCGTAATTTCAACCTCAAGCTATGTTATTATGTATCTAATACATAATTCATCACTATATGTCTCACTAATGAAAAATCACTAATGAAAAACATAGATTTTTGGAGAAGATCAAACTTACCTAGCAAGGTTGATTCAAAGATCCAATCTGTTTCTCCTTGTTGAAATGTTGTGGAGAAAATCCAAAGTTAGCAAGCTTGATTCCAAGATCCAATCTTGATTCCAATGCTAGCAAACTTCACTCCAAAATCCAATCTTGATTTCTTCTAATTGAAATGTTGTAGAGATCTCACAGAGCTTCTCTAAACACTTCTCTAACGTAGGCTAATTTCTCTAATTCTTGCTTTTTATTTATCTTTCTCAAGCTTGATTAAAACCTTTGCTCAAGCTTGCTATTTATAGCAAAACTTAGATAATTTTTAATTAATAAAAGTTCTAATCAATTTTTATGTGGGTTTAATCTAATTTGTCCAAATATGTATAATTAGGTGTGACTAATCACCTTTTTCTACCACTCTGATTTAATCCAATTAAATCAAGACAAAGTTTAATTAATAGATTAGTTACATGTATTCCACTTTGATTTAATCCAATTAAATCAAGCCAAAAACACCTATAATTACATGCAATTACCAAAATATCCTCAAATGATAGAGATATTTATGAAATTACGACAAAGCTCTTGTGTAAATTTTGGATTAATCCAATTTATCTAACTGGGTCAAAGTAAATAATCACTATTATCCAATAACACTTAATTATCTTAGTTGATAAATATAATATCGAATATTATTTATTATCAAAAAATATCGACTACCTAAGTGCTCAATGAGTACACTTCATATTGTGGGACTTTCTAAGTCCAGACATATTCGTCATATAACCCTAGCTAATATGTACACAATTCGGCCACCTTCAAATTGGCGAAGAACATGAACGAACTTTCTGAACTATACAAGTCGAGGTCGTCACATATGTTTATCAATCTCTCTACCGTAGGCTATCCGAGTTGTGCTTAGGAAACATAAAATACATCGTCAAGTTTCCGAGGCGCACATCTCATGTCGACATATCTACGATTCCTTAAAACTGATGTGATCCACCTTAGGTGATCGGGTTTGGCCAAAGTCCTTAAGAATCGTGACTTACTCACATGGATATTTAAACCCCTTATGGTACACATACGGGTCAATGGATCATATCTTGATATGCACTTGATTAACGAGTGCATCGATCTACACCAAACAAACATCTATAGGCTAGATCATGAAAGGTTTCTGACATATATGACATCAAAGTGTGGAAGATATCACACAAAATCAATGATATTCTATAGTTAAAGGATTACATATGCTACTCGACTCGAGGAGATTCCTATTGACGGTGGTGTGTACTTCCAACTATTATGAATCACTTGTGAGTTATTCAATATTCGGTCCAACCAATACTAATATGTCTATATGAGCTTTCCAAAACTCATGGTACATCAGGTTAAACCATTGGAACTCCAATTCCAATATACGACATGTGCTAGTCTTTCAGGTTATAGGAATTCGACCGTATTCCAAAACCAACGACTGTGAATATTTAATTTAAGAATAGTTTATAATAGTAATATTATCCCAATGTCGGACCACCTAGTGTCCAATATTACTACATGACTATTCTAAGGTCGATGTCATTCTTAGCATATTTATACATCAATCTAATATGCATAATGACATTACCATTAATAAGGTTTAGAAATGAAAATATAGTTATTTAATTAATAAATAATAAAATGTACAGTACATTATTCGGATTGGCGCTCCAAGCACTAACTCCAACAAACTCCCACTTGCTTAGTGCCAATCCAGAACGTACCTTAGTCCCATCTCCTCCATATATTTATCGAATAACTTATAAGGCCATTGTAAGCCGGTCTGCATATTGTCTAGTCCTTGAACCTTCAAGACCACAATGTCTTTACATTCAATAATCTCTCTAATCACACGATATTTCTTTTCCACATGCTTAGACTTGAATGCACCCTCGGCTCCTTAGCTTTCGCAATGGCTACGCTATTATCACAATACAGTGGGATTGAATCCGCAATACTAGGCACAACGCCAAGTTCTGTGATAAAATTTCCAATCCAAACAGCTACTTTTTAGCAGCTTCTAAAGCAGCTATAAATTCCGCCTCAGTGGTGGAATCAACTATTAAGCCTTGCTTTGAACATCGTCAACTAACCGCACCGTCCTTAAGGGTAAATATGTATCCTAATGTAGATTTTATATCATCTGGATCTCTCTGGAAGTCAGAGTCTGTATAACCCTTAACTTATAGCTCATCTTCTCTATATATCATAAACTTATCCCCAGTACCCTTAAGATATTTAAGGATATGTTTCACGGCTGACCAATGATCATTACCCGGATCATATTGATATCGGCTCGTCACACTGACACTGAAAATGATGTCATGTCTCGTACATAGCATAACATACATCATGCTTCCAATACAAGAAGCATATGGCAAGTTAGATATTCAAACTCTCTCTTCCTCAGTCTGAGGTTCCATTTTCTTCGAAAGATGTATGTCGTATCAGAAAGGTATATTTGCTGTCTGGCAGTTAGTAAAACTATACCATTATAACATATTATATATGTACGTCGATTGTGACAATGCTATAAACTTCCTAACTCTATCCCAATATAGCCTTATATCTAGTATATAGAAAGCTTCACCCATATCATTCATGGAGAAGTTCTTGCAAAGGTAGGCTTTCATACTTTGCATTATTCATATATCATTTCCTATGATAGAGATGTCATCTACATACAAAACTAGGAAAACTATCATGCTCCCACTCATTTTCTTATAAACACATGGTTCTTCCTCGTTCTTGATGAATCTAGATAATCTAATTATCTCATCAAAATGACGATTCCAGCTTCAGGATGTCTGTTTAAGTCCACAAATAGACATTTGGAGCTTATAAAACAAGTTTGAAGTCTCACTACATACGAAACCCTCTGGTTGTTCGATATAGATATCCCTCTCGAGGAATCCATTTAGGAAAGTAGTTTTTACATCCATATGTCATATCTCATAATCATTATATGCAACAAAGGCTAAAAGAATCCTGATGGATTTTAGCATGGTTACTGGTGAAATTTTTTCCTTATAGTCAATCACAGGACGTTGAGTGTAAATTTTCGCTACCAGTCGGGCCTTAAAGGTTTCCACCTTTCCATTGGGCCCTCGCTTCCTTTTGCAAACCTATTTACAACCAATAGGTTTAAATCCTTCAGGAAGTTCAACTAAGTCATAGACTTGATTTTCATGAATAGAATCCATTTCAGATTTCATGGCTTCCTGCCATTTTCCTGAATCATTTTCCAATATCGCTTATTTATACGTAGTCGGATCTGTTTCCTCCAAGAGGAGAACATCAAGGCTCACGTCAGATATTAGAAATAATCTCTCAGGAGGCTTTGATATTCTATTCGACTTACGTAGGACTTGTGTTGTAGATCCTTCACCTAGTCGGATCTCTGGTTCCATCTCAGGTTCCTTACTGTTGGGATTAAACTCATCAAGTTAAATCTTTCTACATTTCTCACTTTCTCTCAAAAATTCCTTTTCCAGAAAAGTGGCAAAGCGAACAACAAATATATTTCATTACTCAGAATCATAGATTTGATATGCCAAAGAATTTTTAGGATATCCAACGAACCTATATTTATACCCCATTGGTGCTAGTTTATCCCGCTGCGCAACTCTAACGTATGCAAGACAACCCCAAATCTTTAAATATCTAAGATTTGGATTTCTACCGAACCATATCTGATAGGGGGTCATAGAAACATCTTTCGATGGAACCCTATTAAATATGTGGACAACAGTAAGTAAAACGTAACCTCAAAGTTAATATAGAGGATTTGTATAGCTCATCGTGGTTCGTACCATATCCAATAAAGTATGATTTCTACGCCCAAACACACCATTGCGTTGAGGTGTTCCTGGTGGGCTATATTGGGCTAGAATTCTATTCTCCCTTAAATAATTTCTGAATTCATCACTCACGTATTCACCACCTCTATCTGATCTAAGGCATTGATGAATATACAACTTATTTCAAAATTCATAGTTACTATTCATCTGAATTTTAAACTGTATTTTTGGCTAGTTTCTGCTCAGAATGTGGGAAAATCTTCAACACGGAAGTTGTAAGACTTGGTCTAATTTTTATGACGATATAAAGTGTACTGAAATCGGACATCGTATAAAAAAGTTACGGCTGAAATACCGAAGGCTATCCAATCGAGCTAAAATTTAAATGGAAAATGAAACTGAAAATTTTCACTTCATGTTTCTAAAATAATTTATATAACATGGTAATGATGCACGTTTGAATGCTTAAAGATGTCACTGACCGGCGTAAACACACATGTATAACGCAAGCGCACGTATCATTCAAGTAGTATAAAAATATCGATCCCACGAGGACTTAATATCTAATCTATTAATTTTATGAGGTCAAATGATTACTAGTATCTAACAAGTTGATTGATTGATTTGAAATGGTGACGATTCTAAATTTAAAAGCAAGTAAATAAAATTGTCGAAAATAGGTTTTAAGAAAATTCAATATTAAAAACTATCTAGGGTTGTGATTTCTTCCAATATCATTTTAAAGATGAAGTGGTTATCTTAAAGTTGGGGTAATATATTGATTTATTAACCTGGAACACTAAATTATGTGTAAGCCTTTGTCGATGGTCAGACACAAATACCCAGTTTAACCCAATTGAACCATATGTCTATGTCAACCAAATTATCTGGATTCAATAAGGTTAAGTTCCAATTATGGCTACCCCCGCCCGACATGTATATTCCTATCCTGCAAGGAAATCTATTAAAGGGTTATCTATCTTCAAGGAAGATCGTGGGCTATTGAGTCTAATGCTGAAACCTAAAATCTCTATGTCTAGTTCATTTTAGATTTACCAGATCAATTTTATTAATGGCCAGTTAATGAAAAAACATTAAGATTAAGACTCAATAAATAAATCTTGATATTACCCAAGCTATAATCTAACCCCTTATAAAACGGTGATATTAAAAGTCATAACAACCCCAGATAACTAATTTAGTTAAAACACATAACTAGGGCTAGTAAAAACTTGAAATAAAAGACATAAAGTAAAAATGCGGTAAAGTAAATACTGAAAAGTAAATTACAATAAAATAAAATGCTAAAGTAAAAGGAATTACTTTTACTACTACTAATTTAGATATCTCCCATAAAATAATATATAAACTTGTGATAATATTACCAACCGACCAATCTGGCGGTATCCTGATTAAGTCAAATTAAGTCCAACCAGCCATTTAGGCGGTAATATTTGTCCATAAACCAGCCATAAAGGCGGAACCAAAATTAAATTACCAACCGACCAATCTGGCGGTATCCTTGATTAGTTAGGTTTAAACCAGATTAAAATTAAATTACCAACCGACCAATATAGCGGTATCCTTTTTAAGTCAAAATTTAAATAGTGAATATATTATTTTTAAGGCAGATTAATCTAAATAGCAATAGTAAAAAAATTACCTTTCACCATAGCTGGGGAAGTTACCTCCTCATGGTGAATAGTAAAAACTGTAAAAAGTAAAGAAAGTAAATTACTATTATTAAAAAAAGTAATTAAAATTATTACAAAACTAAAAACTAAAAACTAAAAGAAACTTAGAGAGAGAAGAACTCCATATTTACATCAAAGAAATGGGAGAGAATGGTGCATCTAAAACTGAAATTTGAAGCTCTATTTATAGGCCTCGGTAGGCTTCCAGCGTCACTACGCCAGCTTTTGTCGACGTGGCACGCTCTGGTTCGTCGGTTTGTAGATTCTGGATAAGCTGATAAGGTGACATGTGGCGAGGTGGTTGGGCTTCAATTATTGTGACACGTGGCAGCTTCTGATTGGTCGATGAGATTCTTATCCGCCATGTGTCAGATAAGGATTAGATACTTAATGATTGATGCTGACGTGGCGGTGACGTGGCAGTGACGTGGGAAAGAGACTGTCGGCACCGTAGGATTGCGACACGTGGCACTGCCTGATTGGCTGATGATGACGTGGCAGTGAGGTGTCAGTTTGACTTGGTCAACCTGCTGATGTGGCTGATGACGTGGCAATGATGTGGAGTGACATGTGGCACACGTGGCGATGGCGACTGTCGGCACTGTAGGATGCTGACATGTGGCACGACGCATGTTAGCAGATCGGCTGTGATGGTGACACGTGGCACGACGCACGTTAGCAAAGTCAAACTTTTCTCAGATTCTGATTTGTGGACCCGGCGCATGTTAGCACTGTTCGGCGGACGTTAGGCATCGTGACGCTGAAGGTCCTGGCGTCGCGACGCGGGAAATTACCGAATTGCCTTTTTCGTCCAATTTTCACTGTTTTGGCTCAAATCACCTCCAGAATGTCCTGAAACTTTATTTATCTATAAAATAACACAAAACACATCAAAATATTCACAAAACTCAAGAAACTATACAAAATATTAGGTTAAATGAGTGGGAAATAGTGATAGATTTACCACTCATCACACCCTCTAACCTAACATTTTGCTAGTCCTCGAGCAAAACATAAAATAACATAAATAAATTAACTAAGCCACTTTCGTAGGGATCACGGTTGCATTTAGCGTATGCAACAAGCCTTTAAACCCCTAGGTGTCCCTAGTGGACGAGTTGTAGTCTCGTGAGGGTTTACATCAATGATACCCACAAATATTTTACAAAAGTAAAAGGTAGTAAAACTAATGCACACAAAAGCAAAAGGACAAGCGAAAAGAGAATAAAGATGTTAGTGACTAATCAGGTGAAACTTCTACTCCAAGTTACTAGTTGTTTTGTTTATTCTAAATTACTGAATAAGTAAATTCTCCGATTATTTTTACCATTCTTCATATACACAACCAACATAATACTAAACAACTCATTTTTGCCCACAACAGTCATAAGTGCAGTTGATAAGAGAGTAATATTTTTGTCCTAAAGTTCTATCAGATTTCACACCTTTTTGGAGGAATGGAATAAATTTTTTTTTTCTGATTTTTTCTTTGATTTTTTCTTTTCTATTTTTTATTTATATACAATATCTTTCGTCTATGTAGCGAGTGTTGGGTCGGTGACTCTCAAACCAGTTGGCTTTAGGGCACCAAGTGTTAAGACACCCCTACGGACTTAATTACTCAGACTTCATATATATATATATATATTTTTGCAGCATCTTTGATCCATGTAACGAGCTTTGGGCCAGTGACTCCCAAACATGTTGGCTTTAAGGCACTAGGTGTTAAAACACCCTTACAGACTTAATAACTCGGATTTCAGATTTTTTTTTTACTCCATCACTTTTTGAGATGTTTCCTCCAATTAAACTAGAGCACTGAATATTACAAACTTTTCAATTTTAGCTCATGTCCGTATGTTACTATATATGTTGATAATATCTGTCAACTGAGCATATGAAGATCCATTTTAGTCAGTTTTAAGGAGAATTCACAAATTAAATAATTCAAAATGAAATAAACAAAAATTAACTTGTTTCGAAATAGGTTTGAGATACGTCTCAGGAGTGGAAACTCCTTACTCAGCTATCTCTTACCAATTCACCTTTTTAGTCAAATAAAAATGCAAAATATTTTTGTAATTTTTGAAAATTTTCCAATTTTTTTGTATTTTTCGAAAAATTTTGGACTAAAAATAAAAACAACACACAAACTAAAAACAAGGTACTGATCAACTAATTCCCTCCCCCAAACCTAAATGAGACATTGTCCCCAATGTCTTAAACAGTAAAAGGAGAGTTAAGAAGGTCGTACCTGGTTAGCTGAAATCTACAGGAAATTAAAGGTTAAGATCCAGATTAATCCGACGCCTCTTACCACGATCGTCCTCAGACCAATTTATCTTTGAAAGGATGGGGTCAACTTGTGGTTCATAGGCTATGAGTTGGTCTATTAGATCCGGAGCAGTTCTAGCAGTAAATAGGAGTTCTTTTAAGGTTTTGACACGAACCCATTTCTCCGAGCATCATCAAGAAACACACAAAGAAAATCATAAAATCCATCAACATTGAGCAGTCCAATTAGTTTCTGGTGTATGTTCAGGTTCGCCCAAGATAGAACTATAAAAATTTCCTCCAATGTACCCAAGCCACCTGGCAAAGCGATAAAAGCATCAGCACGTTAATCATTTCTACCAGTCGTTCAGACATACCTGGCACGATCAGTTCCTCTCCGTTGATGATCCAATAAGATTTGCCTCTGCCAAGGGTTTTGGGATGATTCCCAAAACATGACTGCCTCCTTCATGTACAGCCTTTGAAACGATCCCCATAAGTCCAAGATCCTCCGCCATATATTAATTGCATATTCCTTGCAGCTAAGACTCGACCCAATTCATGTGCTACTTCTACGTATTGTGGTTTAGTTCCAACACTACTACCGCAAAACACACAGATGTTTTCAACTCGTCTTCTTGAAGTGGCTTCCATTTTTACTCTGGATGTCTTCAAAAGTGCAATAATGAATTTAATTTATAACACCTGAAAAGGGTGAGTAAAATAATAGCACTAGTACCTGCCAAATGACAATTATTAGTTAAACAAATCGTGATAGTCAAAAAGGTCTGGATCCTGTCGGAGAAAATAAAAGAAAACAACAAAACAAATTACAATTATTAGGAAAAGACAAAGAGATAATATTTACAAGAAAAGTAGCGGCTTGATCGATATCTATGCGTCAGGGACACAACTTCCCATCCAATTTTCTTATAAATTGGCAAACAAGGTCTTTTTGAGTCAGATTCCCGAGACTTAACATTTGTCTTTCTTTTTGAAATTGTGTATGTAATTTGTGAAAGGCTATGTGAACATATCCACTGGGATGCGTCTCAAGAGTCGAAGATATATCATCTAAAGACTCCTTACTCAAGCCACCCTAATAAATTTAATTTTGTCTTCGCGATTATCAGACACCATTCCTAAAGAACGACAACTAGTATTGCAATTCATCGTGCACATTTGTAACAAACACCCATTTGCTTAGCTCTACGTTTCTTTGCATAGGTGCTTCTTCCAAAACCAGGCAGATATGTGAAATAAAAGAGTCAGAAAACTCACCTGCCAATCGGACATGTGCTTCAATTACCCAACGAATGTCATTAGGAATACCTTTGATCATCAGTAGTCTCATCCGTTCCAAGCGAGCTTTGTAGACTTTCATCAGAGATTTTTGATGGAGAGAATGAAATTGCTTGTGAAGATTTGCGAGAGCTTCTTCCATCGTGAAATGACTAAACCTGCAAAAATTAAACACACAAAAATAAAACACACCAGATCACAATATATACAAAAATTGCATGGGTTGCCTCCCTACGAGCGCTAAGTTTAAAGTCGTCAACCAGACTTGACTTCTCGAATGTTAAACTGGATCTGAAAGTGTAACACTTTCTTTTTGTCGCTCAAATGATTCTCCCCAGTAGTGCTTGACACGTTTGTTTTTAACCTTGAAAGTTTTGTTAGCGTCAGGATCATGTATCTCAACGGCTCTATTTGGTAAAACTTTGGTGATCACAAATGGACCTGACCATCGTGATTTTGGCTTCCATGGGAAGATTTTCACCCTTGATTTGTTTAACAGTACCTTCTGCCCTGGTTCCAGTTGTATGCGCACTAACTTCTCATCATGTCTTTTCTTGCCATTTTCTTTGTACAATTTGGCATCCTCAAAAGGCTGATTATGAAATTCCTCCAATTTGTTGAGCTGGTGGAACTTTTTCTCTTATGTTTCTTGTAGTGTAAGAATTGGCTTCTTCAGTACAAAAGATGCTTTATTTTTAGGCTCCACAGGCAATTGACATGTTTTAAGTTTGTCAGTAGAACTTTGCATTGCATTGGAGTTCTGAATGGTACTGTGTATCACATCGAGTTTGAAACATTCCTCCTTCTTTTCAGCATCTGGGAAATTCATGGCCTTGAAAACATTGAATGTTACTTCTTGGTCCTGTACCCTCATGGTTAGTTCTCCTTTTTGTACATCAATAATGGTTCGACCTGTAGCCAAGAATGGTCTCCCGAGGATGATTGGCACGTCTGTGTCTTCTTCCATATCAAGGACAATAAAATCTACTGGGAAAATGAATTTGTCAACCTTGACCAGCACATCTTCAACTACGCCTCTTGGAAATATGAGTGTTCTATCAGCAAGTTGCAGTGAGACTGAAGTTGGCATTGTTTCTCCAATCTGTAATTTCCTGAAAATAGAGAAAGACATCAAGTTAACACTCGTAGCTAAATCACACAGAGCCTTACCGAAGTTATGTTCTCCTATGACGCAAGGAACAGTGAAACTGCCAGGATCTTTCAACTTTGGGGGAAGTTTCCTCTGAATGATAGCACTGCATTCTTCTGATAACGCTACTGTCTCGTAATCTCCCAATCTCCGCTTTCGTGAAAGAATATCTTTCATGAACTTGGCATATGTGGGCATTTGTTCCAACCCTTCTGCAAATGGAATGTTGATATGCAGCTTTTTGAAGATCTCCAGGAACCGGGAAAATTGCTTGTCCAATTTGTTCTTCTGAAGACGTTGAGGAAAAAGTGGAGGTGGAGTGATTTGTTCTTTTTCCTCCATCTGTTGCTTTGTTTCTTTTGGAACTTCCTCAGCAGCTGTTTTGGCTCCAACATCTTGGTTGATTTCAATACCGCTTTTTAACATGATGGCATGACATTTTTCATTCCCCATGTTTCTTGGATTTGGCTCTGTGTTGCTAGGAATGGTACCTGGCGGTCTGTAACTCTGAGCATTTGCCAGTTGTCCCATTTGATTCTCCAATGCTTTAATAGAAGCAAATTGACTTTGAATTAATGCTGTTTGGGATTGAAACAGAGCATCATATCTTACTGCTTGAGAGTCGTGTTTTGCTTCTATCTTTTTCAAGTGGGTCAACACTTCTGTTATTCCTGATTCATTTGCCTGCTCCTGGATTTTGTTCTGTTGCTGGAATTCAGGTGGTGGATAGTTCTGCTGTTGGCCTGAATTGTTGCTCCATGAAAAATTGGGATGATTCCTCCACCCTGGGTTGTAGGTTGGAATATGGATTGTTCCCATGTCTGTTGAAATTGTTGACAAAATTCACCGTTTCTTCAAGTTGGTTCGACTCTGGTGCTCCTCCATATGGTGAACTTGTGGATCCAGTGGTAAGAGTCTCCATAAATTACACATCTGATCCAGCTTGGCGTTGACTGCTGTATTGGCTCCACTTTCATAATTTTGCAATTCTTTGGATCATGCTCCTTTCTGTTGGCCACAAGAATTATTGTTGGCCATTTCTTCGATTAGGTCCCAGGCTTGATCTTCTCCTTTTGACATTAAAGCTCCTCCAGCAGCAGCATCGATTGTGGTTCTCATTATTCCAGAAAGCCCATTATAGAATGTTTGGACTTGAAGCCATTTTGGAATCTCATGGTGAGGACATTTCCGGAGCAAATCTTTGCACCTTTCCCAAGATTCGCAGAGGGATTCTGAATCTTGTTGTACAAAGGATGTGATGTCATTCCTCAGCTTTCCGGTTCTAGCTGGTGGAAAGTACTTTGCAAGAAATTTGGTGGCTAAAGTGTTCCAAGTTGTGATAGAACCTGCTGGTAGTGAATGTAGCCAAGCTTTAGCTCTGTCCTTTAAGGAATATGGAAAAACTCACAGTCTCATTGCTTCTTCCGCTTCTCGGTTGTAATTAAAAGTACCGCAAATTTCCAGGAAGTTGCTGATGTGGGAATTAGGATCTTCAGTTGCATTCCCCCTGAACTGCACTGACTGCTGAATTATCTGAATTCATGTTTTGATGTCACCCGCATTTGCTGGTAAGGGAGGAAGTACAATGTAAGAAATGAGTCTGTCAACCACCGGAATGGTTCTGTCTCGAATGGGAATTGGTGGTGCAACGTTCAAAGGTTCAGGTTCCATGTTGACTAAAGCTTCCTGGCCTTCTCGTCTTTCCCTTCTCAACTGTCTGATGGTTCTTTCAATTTCCGGGTCAAGCGGTCGGAGTTCAAAGCTTCTAGTTCGTCTCATGAAGTTTCTGAGAACCTGAAACACAAGAAAACAAAAACAATAAGTAAAAAGAAATTAGATACAAGTAACGTATCTAACCCCTAAACTAATAGTAAAAGATAAATAAGTCCCCGGCAACGGCGCCAAAAACTTGACCGCAGTAAACACACACGTATAACGCAAGCGCACGTATCGTTCAAGTAGTATAAAAATATCGATCCCACAAGGACTTAATATCTAATCTATTAATTTTATGAGGTCAAATGATTACTAGTATCTAACAGGTTGATTGATTGATTTGAAATGGTGACGATTCTAAATTTAAAAGCAAGTAAATAAAATTGTCGAAAATAGGTTTTAAGAAAATTCAATATTAAAAACTATCTAGGGTTGTGATTTCTTCCAATATCATTTTAAAGATGAAGTGGTTATCTTAAAGTTGGGGTAATATATTGATTTATTAACCTGGAACACTAAATTATGTGTAAGCCTCTGTCGATGGTCAGACACAAATACCCAGTTTAACCCAATTGAACTATATGTCTATGTCAACCAAATTATCTGGATTCATTAAGTTTAAGTTCCAATTATGGCTACCCCCGCCCGACAGGTATATTCCTATCTTGTAAGGAAATCTATTAAAGGGTTATCTATCTTCAAGGAAGATCGTGGGCTATTGAGTCTAAGGCTGAAACCTAAAATCCCTATGTCTAGTTCATTTTAGATTTACCAGATCAATTTTATTAATGGCCAGTTAATGAAAAAGCATTAAGATTAAGACTCAATAAATAAATCTTTATATTACCCAAGTTATAATCTAACCCCTTATAAAACGGTGATATTAAAAGTCATCACAACCCCATATAACTAATTTAGTTAAAACACATAACTAGGGCTAGTAAAAACTTGAAATAAAAGACATAAAGTAAAAATGCGGTAAAGTAAATACTGAAAAGTAAATTACAATAAAATAAAATGCTAAGGTAAAAGGAATTACTTTTACTACTACTAATTTAGATATCTCCCATAAAATAATATATAAACTTGTGATAATTACCAACGACCAATCTGGCGGTATCCTGATTAAGTCAAATTAAGTCCAACCAGCCATTCAGGCGGTAATATTTGTCCATAAACCAGCCATAAAGGCGGAACCAAAATTAAATTACCAACCGACCAATCTGGCGGTATCTTTGATTAGTCGGGTTTAAACCAGATTAAAATTAAATTACCAACCGACCAATATAGCGGTATCCTTTTTAAGTCAAAATTTAAATAGTGAATATATTATTTTTAAGGGATTAATCTAAATAGCAATAGTAAAAGAATTACCTTTCACCCTAGCTGGGGAAGTTACCTCCTCATTGTGAATAGTAAAAATTGTAAAAATTAAAGAAAGTAAATTACTATTATTAAAAAAAGTAATTAAAATTATTACAAAACTAAAACTAAAAATTAAAAGAAACTTAGAGAGAGAAGAACTCCCTATTTACTTCAAAGAAATGGGAGAGAATGGTGCATCTAAAACTGAAATTTGAAGCTCTATTTATAGGCCTCGGTAGGCTTCCAGCGTCGCGACGCCAAGGCCTTTGGCGTCGCTACGCCAGCTTTTGTCGACGTGGCACGCTCTGGTTCGTCGGTTTGCAGATTCTGGATAAGCTGATAAGGTGACACGTGGCGATGTGGTTGGGCTTCAATTATTGTGACACGTGGCGGCTTCTGATTGGTCGATGAGATTCTTATCCGCCACGTGTCAGATAAGGATTAGATACTCAATGATTGATGCTGACGTGGCGGTGACGTGGCAGTTACATGGCGGTGACGTGGCGACACGTGGGAAAGAGACTGTCGGCACTGTAGGATTGCGACAGGTGGCACTTCCTGATTGGCTGATGATGACGTGGCGGTGAGGTGGCAGTTTGACTTGGTCAACCTGCTGATGTGGCTGATGACGTGGCAATGACACGTGGCACATGTGGCGATGGCGACTGTCGGCACCGTAGGATACTGACACGTGGCACGACGCATGTTAGCAGATCGGCTGTGATGGTGACATGTGGCACGACGCACGTTAGCAAAGTCAAACTTTTCTCAGATTGGCTTTCATTAAAATTCTCCATGAAAGATCTGGGAGAAACAGCCTTTATTCTGGGAATAAAGATCTACCGGGATAGATCTAGAAAGCTGCTTGGATTCTCCCAGAGCACGTACATTGACAAAGTGTTGAAGAGATTCAACATGGATCAGTCTAAGAGGGGACTGTTGCCAATGTCACATGGTGTCACTCTATCTAAGGACATGTGTCCTAAAACTCAAGATGAGAGAGACAACATGAGTCGGATCCCGTTCGCTTCGGCAGTCGGATCGATCATGTATGCCATGATATGTACGCGACCTGATGTCTCCTATGCTTTGAGCATCTGTAGTCGCTATTAGGCCGATCCAGGTGATGGTCACTGGGTTGCGGTTAAGAACATCATTAAGTATCTTAGACGAACTAGGGATGCGTTATTAATATATGGAGATGGAGAACTTGAGGTAACTGGGTTTACCGACGCAAGTTTCCAAACCGATAAAGACGACTATAAGTCACAATCTGGGTACATATTTTGTTTGAACAACGGAGAAGTAAGCTAGAAATCTTCCAAGCAAGAGACTGTTGCCGATTCGACAACAGAAGCATAATATATTGCTGCAGCTGAAGCAGCAAAAGAGGAAGTTTGGATCCGTAAATTCCTAATTGGATTAGGAGTAGTTCTGTTAGTAGCTGAGCCTGTTCCATTGTATTGAGACAATAACGAGGCTATAGCGCAGGCTAAGGAACCGCGGTCTCATCAACGATCCAAGCATGTTCTTTGACGTTTCCATCTGATTCGTGAGATCATACATCGTGGCGATGTGAAAATCGAGAAGGTCACATCAGATGACAATATTGCAGATCCGCTGACGAAAGCTATTCCTCAGCAAACATTTGAGCGACATGTACATAGTTCATGTGTTAGATACTTGAGTGACTGGCTATAGGCCAAGTGAGACATTGTTAGACAATTATGACCCATAGCGTCACTATTTGTAAAAGACATTGTGGTTTTTGTAGAAATTAACTATGTGACAATGGAAATTGCTATTTTATCATTTTGTAATTAGATTACTTGAATATATAAATGATAAGAGTCTTTATTATTAGTTCCGGATTAATAAGATATGAGACGATATCAATCCACAAAGGTTTAATCATTAAATATCCATAGTCGTAGCATTATTGAGAATGGACATCGATAATGCAGAATAGACTAGTATTGCACTTATGCTCGTTGTGGGAGCATAACGACATAGTTCTCATATATTTAATTATTGGATACTTATGTAAGTGTGATAGAAGGTTGTGTTTACCGATGGTACGGGAACAGCTTCGCTCTGGATAGACCCCGCAGAATCTCATTGGTAGTATGACTATGTGTCTATGGGAATCCGCATCAGGGTAGGTGTATTTGGTCTTAACCTGAGACTTGCATCGCTAATACTTGCGACAATCAATACGCTTTGGTTTTCAACATCCTAGACTTTAAAAGGTTCTGTGTACGCCTCTTCTGGGTTTATTGAGAATTGTAGTGTATTGGGTGTGATGTCAAGACGGAAGTATCACTTCAGTCATATGGAGATGATGATCACGCATGGATACATAACTGGTTCTCTATTATGTTGCAACTATCGGGATGATATGACAAGGTCATGATTATCCGATTATAGAGACTAGTTGCTTGTGATCCGATATATGCTTCGTACGAGATAAACACTATTACAGCCCCAGGCCTTACATGTGACATCAGATACTAGATCGCAATACGCAATACTACGTATACTACACCTGACAAAGATTATATATTCCTTAAAGAATATTTCTGGAGAATTGGGTAGGCAAGGCGCTTTGCTAGAAGCCAACCATGTCTTGTAAATTGGTAAGAACGTGGTATCGGGTACGCACGTGTTCGGATAGTCCGACGACCGAATTTACTGCCAACATATCCAGAGATCTTATGGGTCGCTTCCCGAAGATTCACTGATGACGTATGACTCGAACAGAATTAATCTGGGATTAATTATCAGAGAGAGAAAATTAATCTATGATTAACTATGGCGAGAATTTATCTAGGATAAAATTCGATTAAAAGAGAGAGAACAATTAATTTGGAATTAATCGATTAAAATAATATATTCGATATATTAAATGAAATTAGATTTCATAACGGAATTAAAATTGGATTTTAATTCGGGCGAACGAATTAATTTAGAATTAATTCGCGAGCGACTTTAATAGTAATTTTGCTAGGCATAATTATTTAATTAAATTTGATTTAATTAAGTCGCAACGGAAATTTCGTTAATTCAGAATTAAGGAACCCGAGCCCAAAATGTGTTCGCGGGCCCACTTGGATTTTGAATTAAAGCGGGGCCCACAACAAGTCACATCATTAGTCAAATACTTAGCTTTTATTTGATGGAAGTTAGTAGAGATTTTTTGAGATAACTTGTTAAACACATTATCTTGAAAAGTGAAAGAAATTTACCAAACTTTGATGTTTGGTATCTGTTTTGTTTTTTTTTTGAAAATCATTTACACTTTTCACAAAACACAAAAATCACTCACTCTCTCTTCTCCTCTCATTGCCGTGAATATCATAGCACCAAGGGAAGAATTTTCTTTGCAATTTTCTTCCTAAGCTAGCACTTAAAGAATCATACAAAGATGATAGAGAAACATCCCTTGAGTTTGGAATTCAAAAGATCAAGCTTGGAGTTCAACATACAATCAAATGAGAGCTTGGAGCAACTTCAAATGAGGTAAATATTTTTTTTCTACACATCCTACCTAGCCGATCAATGTAAGTTATTCCGCAAACTTCATTGAGTATTCACACATCTTTTATGCTTAATGATCTTGGATTTGTTCTTAGAGAACCCAACATATAACATAAACACCAAAGCATAACAAGTACATGCGTGAAAAATAAGTGCACAATGAATCAAAACTTAAGATCTTATTTTATGAGCGAGACATAGCAAAAGAAATCCCATCTTTTAACAAACCAATCCCACAAAATATGTGTTCAAACCCAGCACCACTAAGACCTGAAAATTAGCAACATTGGTTGCATGCTATGTTATTCTCCCCCTAGATATCATGAGCTCATAAATAAAAACTCTTTCGAGTGAAGAGATTTTGCCATTATCTTTTGAATTTTGGCCCATTGGCTCATTTGCATTTGAGACTCATGTAATTTTTTTTGTTACTAGGAGATAGCATAAGGTCATCTAGTCAAAGGTCACACTATTTAGTGAGCAAAGTATGATAGAGATTAGATTACCGTCCAAGAACTCATACATATGACCAAGCCTTGACAATTATAAAAACGTGTATGTGAAGTACAAGCACAAGATATACTAAGGTTTTTACCACACACACTTATGCATATAGAGCATCAAGAAAAATAAAAGCATATTACACATGCATAAATATATATCATACATACCAGGATCACATGCAACAAGCTTTTCATGCTCTTAAAAGCCAAAAAAATATTTGGTCTTTTTCATTTTCTATTTTTTTTTTTATTTTACAATTTTAACACGCAAAAAAAAATATAAAGACACGCAATGATTTGTCAATATCTAATGATACGTGGAGTTGTATCCTGAGTGTAGATCATACTACCATCCATTCGAAATCGGCTATGAAATTTATGTCCAGATTTCTATCCTATATACCAATGGATAGATAACAAAGAAGAACACACACACCCATATGCAGTGAAAAGAACATAAACGTGCAAAAAAAATATAAAAAAACACACACACACACACAAACATATGCAATGGGAAAATAAATGCAACTTCTAAGAAGAGTTACACCGAAGTGCACTCTCATCATGTCTTTCAGGATCAAGGCATTCAGAAGTAGATGGGAAGTCATCTTGCTTCCTCACCTAAACAGTCTTAGGAATCTCTTCCACTTAAGAATTCATAGTCAACACAACAAGTTTCTCACTAAGGAATTGTGCTTGTTTGGTTAGTGTAGAAACTTGAGACACTAGATTTGAGGAATCAAATCTAGGTGACACACTCTTAGGCCTTTTCTTATGTTTGTGCAACATGAAGCACTTTGGCCTAATGTGTCATGCCTTGCCACAATGATGACAAACAGGCACAAACCTCGAATGAGAGCGAGGTTTACCCACCATACCTATAGATATAGGTTAGGAAACATAACGAGGAAAAAACTGAGGAATCACATGACAACACTCAATAGGCTTTTTACCTAAGTCATGTTTAGGAGGGACAGACACAGCTCTAGATGATGATGCCTTATCGCAATTAGGCTTAACACTAATCTCTAACATGAGGTCTAGTTTTTTTATTCCCACTAGAAAATAAAGATAATTGGGTTCTAGCATCTTCAAGTTCAGTTTCTAAGGATTGGACCCTATCAACTAGCTCTTTATTCCTCTCCTCAAAGTCATCAACATTAGCAACTTCCGCTGTGCTAAGAAAAGTCATTTCCTTCACTGCGAACGTTTGCTCTCTGGAATGTTTCGTTCGAACGCTTACTCAAACGCACCACGAACGTTTGCTCTCTCGAATATTTCGTTCGAACCCAACAGCGAACGTGTCACTAACGCCACACGTTTGAACGCTTCAACGAATGCAGCACTAACGAATTTGCTCCAATTTTTCCAAATATCAGTCCAATTGCTCCAAGTTTTTCAAGATTTATTACAACTCAATTGAACTTGTTTTGTTACAGACATTACCTATAAAAATGGAACTAACAACTACTATTATTATAACCTAAAATTACTATTGTTTTTATAACCTAAAAGTATTATTATTATTTCATTATTATTATTTCATTATTATTATTATCATTATTATTTCATTATTATTATTATATTATTATTATTATTATTATTATTATTATATATTTTTCTTCTTCATGCAGGTTGCGCAGCCGAGTCCCGTCCCTATAGTGGGCGGTGACTGGCACTGCCACCGTCGAAATGGAGCGCAAGCCGAGCAGAGTCTACATGTACTTGTGACCATCGCTGCCACGAGATGCCGGATCGAGGCCAAAAAGCTTTATCTCGTTGAACGCTTTTCCCCTCTTTTGACAGTCCAAACGATCGGCGTTCAAGTCCACACCGGTTCGATTGTGTCCCCCTCGTCGTAAGCTTTCAGTCGGTATGTGGGGCGCCTTGATTGGTGGCCATATCAGTTGACCGAACATGAAGTGAACAGTGACGGTGAGGATTTTGTTTCATGGAGTGTTTCTACTACTGCCTTATACTAATTTCTTTATTTTAAGGTTATGTGCTACTATTTGAACCACACTTCCTTTTTATATTGGTAAATATACAACTATTTGTCGTTTAAACCCCTGGTATTTGATTTAATTATACAGTTATTAGCCACATAGTTATGATATCTGTTAGTGTACCCGATATTATTCCCAAACCATTTAAATCTTCAAAATTCATACTAATTCATTCCAGCTCCGTTTTTAATGATTCTTATGTCGAAAATTTTTATTTTTTATATATGATTTAATAAAAATTCTTCCAATATTCTTTGAAAATTTTAAATTATATGTCTTAAATATTCGAAAGCCTAGTCTATATCTACTGGACAATTAGTCACGTACCCAAAAATTCAATTATTTATTCAAATCATTATGTGATTCTACAACCTATAGCGTGTGTTACACTATACATGGGATGTCTAGATTCAATATTCATTTAGGATCAATCAATACATCTTGGGATTTACACAAAAACAAAGAATGAAAATAAAAAATGTGAGATGCAAAAAATATTAAAAAATAAAAATAAAAATAAGAAAAATTAAATAATACAAAATATAAGGATGTTATGACCATCTACAGAGAGTCAAGACTCCTACATAAATTAGAAATAGAAATATTAAATAAATATGCAATAACATAAATTATGGAGTTCAAGTATTATGTATACCGGTCAATATGGATACACGACGATAGATCTAGAGACTGTTTACATATATTCAAGACTCTCATATAACAATAAATAATAAAGATACAACAAACAAGTAATAACATAATTATATGGTTCAAGTATTATCTGTAACACCCCAGTAATCTGAATGACTACTAAGTTATTGATGGAATAATACATGATATAAATCATGTTCAAGCATGTATGGACTAACAAAATTACTTTTCAGATATTTGATAACTCCTCGTAGTTCCGATACAGAAATTATTGTAAGATTCAATACAGCCAGTCCTTATTATTCGGGCCATAAATTTTTCATAAGATCTCTGATTTTTATAAATTTTATTTCGTCGAAAAGCTAAGCTTGAGACCTACAACTTCCATGTTGAATATTTTTCCAAATTCAAATCAGAAATATGTCAAAGTACAGCTTAAAAATCTGGATGAATAGTAACCCGAGGATGAATCTAGAGAATTCTCAAAATCTCTCAAAACTTCTGATTTTTTTTCAATAAAACATTATTCAAATTAGCCAAATCAGTCCCTGGTATAAATAAGAGCTACTATTTATGCATCACTAGAAAATGGAAAGAAGAAAAATCGTGGGAGAGAAAAGAAGAGAAGAAAAAGAAGAAAGGAATGGAGAAAGAGATGGAGAGTACCATTTTCATTTTCAAAACCCAAAGAAGAGCATATGTAAAGCAACCTACTACAAGCCAAGAAGAGAAGTAACAAGCTTAGAAGTCTTGGAGGATGAAGAAAATCAAATATGTTGAGGTAAAGAAACTTGACCCAAGACTAAAGTTATGGTATTTTCATAAGATGATGTCATGTTAGTATGATTGGCATGCTAGTGATTGGATTAAGGTGGATAATCAACTAGGGAATGGATTTTGTATTAATAAATGGTCCATTAATGCTAAGCATTGATCTAAGTTGGATTTATGAGATTAAAAGTTAATTTGATGATGGAGTGTTGGTTTAACATGCTTGAATATTGAAGTTTAAAGAATGGTTTTTTCTAAAGTTGTAGGGTGTTGGGGGTACATTTGGGGAAATTAAACATTGGGAAGTAAATATATGGGCCTGAAAACAGCCAAGCATCGCGACACTAATAGACTAACATCACAACGCGTAAAAAAATGATGGCCTCTATTCCAAATCTGCTCGTGTGAGCGTCGCAAGGCTACGAGCTTAGCATCGCAACTCGCAACAAAGCATGTCATCTGCCTCGGTTTTATTTTCATGGATGTTGCGACGCGCAACGTTCAGTGTCGCGACACGGAATAAAAATTTTCTCTCTGTTTCAGTCCTGCCCAGTGGACACCGTGAAGTGTAGCGTCCAGCAAGGTGACACGAGACCATTTCTCAAAAATCAGTTTAGAAATTTTAGTTCCATGATAACATATTAGAGGGCACCCTAAGGATTTTATACCAACATATAACTTCACACTACATCCATGATTATGAATGGTTCATAGTTTATACATACTAATTATACTCGAATTCAGGACAGATTCATTTTTGTAGAAAATCCTTCCAACTGCATCCAAGATCAAAAGTAACCCACTTATGTTCAAGATTAAGGGTAATGCGGGATGGCTAGTGAGTGAACCTTTATTTTTCAAAGTTGATTTTACTTAATTGATTTGATTCAAGACATACTTTTCAGCACATATGGCGTTAGTCAAATTTATTTCCAGTTGTTATATAAATAAGAATTATTTGAGAAATGTTTTGTGACTTTCAAAGCTTGAGTTATGATTTTTGGAGACATGTGGGAAAAACCCACCTCAGTATGTAACTTATGGAATTGACGGATATAAAATGTGCACATGTAGAGCAGGACTGAGGGGACGGCGATACGTAACGCCCCCAGATCAAAGATTCAGGGCTAGGGGGACGGTGATACATAACGCCCCTAGACCCTAACTTCAGGGTTAGGTAGTTGCATGGATCAACACTCATGGCTATAGATCAGTGGCTTGGGGGACAACGATACGTAACGCCCCAAGACCACTAGTTTATGCGTATGGGGGACGGCGATACGTAACGCCCTCATGGGTCAGGTTTTCAGCAGATTTTCAGATACAGGTTTCTCAGAAACAGATTTTTAGAAAGATAGTTTCAAGAAAAAGTTTTCAAGAAAAAGTTTTTTATAGAATCTCATAGTTTTACGGATAGATAGTAGTTTTTACAAAGGTTTTTCTAAAAAAAAAAAGTTGTTCTAAGATAAAAAGAATGATTTCAGAAAAGATGATTTCTTTGAAATGATTTTGGTTTTAGAACAATGAAATTTCATAAAATATTTCAGTTTTCGTTTTAACTATCCACTTACTAGGTCGTTCAAAAGATCTAACCCCCCACTCCTAGTGTTTCTGTTTTACAGGTATATCCGAATGACTAGCTCAAGAGGATGGTTACTGATGGCAGTCACTAGAATATTGGAGTCCACCAGGTCAAGTCAGAGCTGCATTTCAGTCAGAGTCTAGTAAAGTCATGCATCATACATGTTATATAGTAGAGATTGCGTACGTAATGTGTTAAAAGTGTTCACTGTCGGAGTTGTAATGTGAAGTATTATTAAATATATAGTATAAGTAATAAAATGCATTGATGTTATTGAGTTGGGCAATGGTCTCATGCATGAGTTTATATTCGAGATGAGATTAGTAGTAGTAAGAGAGTCAGAGGCTCAGGGGGATAAGTCGGCCTATTCCCTGTCGGTAGCATCTCCGGGAGATGGATGTTACATTATCTATACTAGTCAATATGGATCCACGATGTTAGATCTATGAACTGTCTACAGAGAGTCAAGGCTCCCACATAAATGAAAAATAATAAAAATATTAATATTAATTGTGAAATAACAAAATCCATATTTATAACATAAGTAAAAAGTATTTATATTTTTGTATCAAGAGCTTCACATTTTTGCCCCAATTGGATAAAAATTAGCTACTCATTATTTGAATAAAAACACACATAATTTTATTAATAAAAGAAAGATAAATTACAAAAAAAAAAAATTGAAAAATAAAACACATAAGAGTTGAGACCCTTCACAATTTTTCAAAAAGAGAATATGAGGGAAGTTGAATTGAAAGAGGTGTCAAAACCTATATTTATAGTTAGAGGCTCAGCACCTCTCACTTTGAATTGTCAATTGCATAATTGCAATGTAATTATGCAATGCAATTTGCATAATAGGGTCATCCACGAACCATTTCTTTTTTTCTTCTTTCTTTCTTTTTTGTATTTTTCTAAATTTTAATTTTAATTTTTTTATAATTAGTATCATGTGTGGTCAGTCCTACAATAAGCTCGTCTAACAGCGAATCAAACGTGGTCAATCTTTTTATATTCTATTCAAACTCAATTTTCATGCTTCTTTGGGCTTCTGGACCTTCGAAATTCAGATTTCATATCCAATTTCATGTTGAGCATCCAAAACAGTATTTTGCTTACTTAAGAACTAAAAATCACAATAAAATAAAATTTTAATTATTATTTAAAAATGCACTAAGTGAGAGGATTAATGAAATTACAAGCAAACCCGGTCTGGTTATTTCCGGTTTCGATTCTGGAACTGGTTCTTTTTCTAGCCGAACCTGAGGAACCGAACCAGAATCTTACGGTTCCCTTGAACCATAAGGTTCCATGATTCTAACTGAAACCGTAACTGTTCCGGTTGAAATCGTTACCAACGGCTAGTAGCTATTGGCCTTAGCAAGGCCAATGGCTACTAACAATTGGTTTTGGTAGGCGTAGGGTGTCGTTTGGCTCCCGGTCAAATATATTTTTATATTATAAAAATATATAAATTAACCTCAATAATTATAATAAACCACTATTTTATGGGTGATTTAGACATCACAAAATTAAACAAATAATCTATAAATATTGGCTATAATTCATTTGTTTACAAACCAATAATTCTCTCATTTTCTATTCTCTCATTCTAATTCTCTCATTTTCAATTCTCCATTTAATTTAATTTTGTACTTTTTCAATATTAACAAAAAAATGACAAGCTCATCAAAGAATACAATGTCCAATGTTTCAATCCAAGAGAGCGACAAAGTGTCAGTACATGAAGAATAGAAGTTAAGTCTCGATTTTTTGATATTTTAAAAATCTATTTTCATTTAGCCGAGACTGAAAATGAAGGTCCAAGAGCAATATACAACTATCATGTTTTATCGATTATTGCTAAAGAGGTACTGACAACACATGTTTCCACCTTGCGGTTGAACAAGTCCTCAGCTTAAAAGGTAATATTTTGGAAACTAAACAGTCTTCATTACATCCAAGTAGCTTAGAAGCAATATCATATGTCGATGATTGGACACGAGCTGATCTAAAGTAATAAAAAGATACCCCCGATGATTTTAAAGACTCGTTCAACAACATGAATAAATAATGATGATGAGTAAATAATTATAATAGGGTTAATTATCTTAAAAATATATTGGAACTACGTGAGCTTTGATTCATCTCACCCCAATAGGATACGTAGGCAGCTTAAGTTCTTATAAATTTATGTTCAAGCTCTTTTATTTTTAATTTATATTTTTGATTTAATGTAATAAAATTCAAATTAATAACTTTTTCATTATTTGTATTTTGTAATATTTATAATATCCTATTTCTATTTTTTAAATTAATTTTTTTTAAAAAAATAGCTGGAACCGTTCGGTCTGGTTCCCGTCTGGTTCATCCGGTTCGGTTCCAGTTCCACAAGTGTGGAACCGGGAATCGTTCAGTTCCGTTCCAGATCGGGTCTAATTACAAGTGTAAAATGATTAATTTTTATTTTATTAAACATATATTTTTTAATGTTCATCAATCACATCATCATCATTACTTATAATTATTTTTATATTAAAATCATTTAATAAAAAATAGGTCCCTTCAATCTGATTAAAATATTAAAATATTATTTTTATTTGGAGAGTCTTTTGGAATATAGTTTATTCTTTCATTCTTCAATTCTTCAAATAGGTAATCAAATAAGTATTTTAAGTGTGAAATTAGATGAGTCTTTGGAGTTGTTCTAATAATGATAATGATGTGATATAAAAAATTATACAATATTAATAGAAAATAGATAAATTACCTTTTAATATTAAGGACAAAGAAGTGAAATCTCAATGGGTGTATATTATAGAACAATTATTATTGTTGAAGCTCAATGTTTAAGTAACTCTACAATATGTAACAGATTTTGAAGTTGCTATTATAGTGGAAGTAAGAAGAGCATCCAAAACAGTATTTTGCCTAAATAAGAATTAAAAATCATAATAAAATATAAATTTAGTTGTTATTTCACAAATGCGTTAAGTTGAAAAGATTAATGAAATTATAAATGTAAAATGATTAATTTCTCTTTTATTAAATGAACACTTTTTGATATTCATCAATCACATCATCATCATTACTTATAATTATTTTTATATTAAAATCATATAATAAAAAATAGGTCCATTCAATTTGATTAAAATATTATAATCTTATTTTTATTTAAAGAGTCTTTTGGAATATAATTTATTTTTTCACTCTTCAATTTTTCAAATAAGTATTTGAAAAGTAAAATTAGATGCGTCTTTTGGAATTGTTCAAATAATGATAATGTTGTGATATAAAAAATTATACAATATTAATAAAAAAAAAAAGCTAAATTACCCTTTAATATTAAGGACATAGAAGTGAAATATCAATGGGTGTATATTATAGAACCATTATTGTTGTTGAAGCTCAACTTTTAAGTAACTCTACAATATTTATTGGATTTTTGAAGTTGCTATTATAATGGAAGTAAGAATAGCATCCAAAACAGTAATTTGTCTATATAAGAATTAAAAATCATAATAAAATATAAATTTAATTATAATTTCACAAATACGCAAAGTTGAGAGGATTAATGAAATTATAAGTGTAAAATAATTAATTTCTCTTTTATTAATGTACATTTGTTAATGTTCATCAATCATATCATCATCATTACTTATAATTATTTTTATATTAAAATCACATAATAAAAAATAGGTCTCTTCAATCTGATTAAAATATTATAATCTTATTTTTATTTGAAGAGTCTTTTGGAATATAATTTATTTTTCACTATTCAATATTCTCAAATAGGTAGTCAAATTAGTATTTGAAAAGTAAAATTAGATGAGTCTTTGGAGTTGTTCTAATAATGATAATGATGCGATATAAAAAATTATATAATATTAATAGAAAATAGATAAATTACCTTTTAATATTAAGGACATAAAAGTGAAATCTCAATGGGTGCATATTATAGAACCATTATTGTTGTTGAAGCTCAATGTTTAAGTAACTCTACAATATTTATCGGATCTTTTGAAATTGCTATTATCGTGGAAGTAAGAAGAGGATATTTTTGTACTATTATAGTTATATTTTAGTGATTAAAATTATCTTGTAAAAAACATTTAAGGTTTTTATGTTTTTTGTGCAGGTCGTCTATGATGATAATATTGTATCCTTGATATTGTTATACCAATGTGATTAATTATATGTCACGTAGAAATTATTATTACAATTATTCGGTTACTTTGTTCTTACAAAGACTTAACAATCAGTAAAAACACAACACAAAAATTAAAGTAGTAAGGAAATCCAGTATCATCCTCAATCGCTCAGCCCCTAATATGATGCTTCAGACCCTGATGAGTTGATTCAGACCCTGATGAGCAGAGCAGACCCTGATGAGCAGAGCAGACCCTGACGAGCAGACCCACACGAGCAGACCCTGATGAGCAGACCCACACGACCAGACCCTCACGAGCCAGAACCAAATCAGAACCGATCCAGCAAACAAGATCAGACCCAATGCTTCACTATTCCGAGACTTGTTGATGTGGCAACAAACTCCTTAAAATAAATTCGTCCCCTACCGAAGGTGCAGTAGAACATGAGACGTTTGTTTCCCAGGATGCAACAGAAATAAACAAGTATGGGCACCACCAAACTTGTTTTCAACGAACCACAAAGTGTTTGAACTCTCCCAAACAAAAACAAAGGAAAACAGAGGGAACGAAAGCTGCTGAATTTTTCTTGTGTGTTGTGTGTCAAAAATGAAAACACTGCCCCCTTTTAAAAAGAAATAAACATGCCAATTAAATCACATTAGTGGGAGACCTTTCATTTGAAGTAACCACCAAGTTAATTAATAGAATTAAATTAACTGTTATGGAACTTCAAAAGGCTTGGAAAAATAAAGAGACTTGCATTCGTGTACGCATGACGCATTCGTGTACGTAGAGAGAGCCTCTATCCTCATAACACTTACCCATCTATATATGAGTAATCATATATAAGCACACTTTTCCTTTATTAGCTTTCCCATGTGGGACAAACTAATTTTTCTTTATTTTCCAACACCAATGGGTGAACTTTGAGCAACAATTTCTCATTCACCCAAACACCATTTTAAGCATATGAATATACCATTCCGAACTACTCACGGCGGAGTATCTGAATCACTCAAAAACAACAACTAACACGAAGTGGACCATACTTAAAATTGTACCACAAAATGCTAACTTATCAGCATTTTCCAACCATGATTTTACTTAGTTCAAGCTTTAAAAAAATTAGTCAATTTTGTTAAGTAGTTAGATGAATTATCGGAGAGCTTTCAAAGAATGGATTAAAAAACATTAGACAAATTACAAAGGAGAGAGAAATCTAAAACTAATAATGCGATAAAGTTGGAGACTTGAGAGAAAATTACAGTGGAGAAATAGAGAGAAAAAAAAATCGAAATCTTCTAATTTATCATATAGGTCCCATAATTATTGAGGAAATAATTTTTTTTTATTACTTGTTGACGGCTGATTTTGGTATCAGCGTAATATGGGAATATTACTCCCGAGACAATCCTCCCTCAATAGTGAATTTGTTCGGTTAAGGGGGAACCAAAAGCAAATTAGCAAAAGACAGATAAATACACCAATCAACAAGGAGATTTAACGTGGTTCGTCAGATCAGATCCCACCTACGTCCACGGGCACAAAACAAATGATATTTTTATTACCGAGATATGCTTCTCTGATATCTCTTGTGTTTACAAGCCTGATCGTGATGATCTTGATATTGATTCTGATGCCCAAAAACATACTCTACCTTTCTATTTATAATAGTGTAGAAATCAGATTCCTTCTCCTACAAGAATTTCCTAGTTGAAACAATTCCCTTTTCCCATAAGGATTCCCAGTCAGAATCTACCTTCACTTCCTTTATTCTACTGGGACACAGACTTATCAGTTTACCCCATGAAGGTAGGATAACTTATCATCTTATCCGAGAAAATATGATGTCTTATCTTCCTGAGCACGCCTCGCTATCTGGTCGGTTTTTACGAGGTCGGTCATGATGGTCCTTTAAACTGAGAATGCTTCTGCCGATCTGATACTGCTCAGTCATCCGAACTAAAGTGGTCGATCACCTATCATCAAGTGTTTGATCTCTTACTGTTGGCTTTATAACACTCATGTGGTCGGGTCGGCATTAATGATTTCGATCAACAAGGGAGTTTACCTTTTTACCCCAGCTGTACTCTTTAAATAACATAGGACCTGAAAACACCATCAACATCTGTCCCCTAGTTCTCGGTTTCAACGAGTTATACAAGTTGGTGCCGGGAACTATATAAGAGTGGTATGGTTGATGAACTAATAGCCGATCTTCTGAAAGAGAAATATCTTTGGCCCATATTTACATCCTTATCGGTCTGACTCAGGTGTTCGGCTTGACTTTCTTCCTCCCAACGTGAATTTCCTTTATTGCCCCTCTGTAAACCATCCCTCGAGATGCGTAACTGTCACATCCTCTTAAATGCCCATCAGATCACTTCTAGGGTTTGATGGGAGCCTGCCACTTGTCAACCATCCGTCGTTTTCCCGCCAAAAAACAAAACAATCCGACCGTTATAGTCAATTAAAAAGACGTCCAATCTCAGCCGTCCATCCAATTCTGGAAGATTATTCTAAAAAGCGACATGTGGTGTAAATCTGACGCTCTTGTTCAATCCAACGGCCACAAGTGCATTGATCAGACTATAACAAAACGGAGAAAACATTGTTGTCTTCTTTCACGAACTCTTCGATCTCCCCAACCACGAGAACTCTTCTTTTTTAGCTGTGACCAGTGAATCCTCATAAAGATCAGAAAGCTCCGAGTAATCTGCAACCCTTCTAAAAGAAACAAGTAAGTCTTCTGAACGACGTTTTTGCTTTTACTTTCCATGTGTTGCGAATCATGCTCCCCTTTTGTTCCTTTCTTTTCTAATTTTTTTGTGTTTTGATTTTGTGCTGGTTGGGAGAGATTTATGGCTTGATTGATGTTTTTAGGGCATTTAGAACTCATAAGCTTTAGCTTCAGAAATTAGCTATAGACTGACCTCCCCCCTTTTTTTTTCTTTTTTTTCTCGGATGGCAGGGATGTCTGACACCAGGTCTTCCTCTGCAAACCCCGCTAAACCTCCGACCCCCCTGTTGAAGAGCTCTCTTCGAGCTCGGGGGCGCCAAGCATAGAGGACCTCGATAGTACCCCCACCCTTTCCGAGATTGTACATGATACTTACCATCAAAGGATTCCTCAAAATGACCCAGACCCTGGTGATCTTGGCTCCTCGGCTCTGGACATGGACCGTCCTTCCAAGATAACTGAAGACGACCTCGCACTGCTCCGGCAACGATATGATATTCTGATAGATATCGCCCTTGAAGTCCCCGGGCCAATGGATCGTGCTAGTCAACCTGATGAAGGTTCGGTGGCCCTTCTTCCGGATTTTTTTGAGTGCGGACTTCGGCTGCCGATGCAACGCTATTTTTCCTGGATGCTGGCCGAGATGGAGATCGCCCCCTGTCAATTGAGCCTGAATAGCTGGAGGATTTTGGCCGGGCTTCATGTGATTTGGAGTCGGGCGGGACTCGGTGAACCCTCTCTTGAAGAAGTGAAGAGGCTATATCGATTGAAGGCCAACCCAAAAACGCATCATGGTTGGTATTACCTTTCTAATTATGCTGATTCGCCAAATGTTGTCGGTAAGCTCCCCGAGTCCAACAAGAACTTCAAAGACTTATGGTTTTGGGCCACATGAGATTGGGGACGAGTTCTGAGATCGTACGAAGAGGAGGTCTATGTCCCGGATATCTTTAGAGCGGGAGGTTAGGATTTTAACCCTTAGCGTTCTTACTTTTGATTTTATGATAGGATTTTAACTTCTTTAATTCTTCCCAGCTTGTTGGGGGGACGCTCCCAAGGTTTCCCATCAGGTCCGGCAGCGGGTACGCTGGGCTCGGCGTTATGCCGAACATTGGAAGCAATTGGTTAATGATGCGGCCTTTCTCGAGTCGGGCCTGATTCGGACTGCTCCTCCGAATGTCCCAGGGCGGATAGGTGGGCTTTAGTAACCTTCTAACCAATCTCCTTGTTTGCTTGGCATGATGATATTTTGAATTTGCTCAGATTCTGGACTGACCACCCTTTTGCCTTTGTTTTTTTTGGTTTTGTTTTTTTTGTAGGTATGTCGAAAAGGCCAAAGTACTTGGATCAGCTGGTCAGTGTAACAAAGAAAACCGGCCACACTGGAGCCGGGTCCTCCCGGAAACGGCCAGCAACCGAGGCCAAAAAGGTGGTGAAGAGGCGGCCCCGTCAGCTACCCGAAGCTTATCTCCCCAATCTAGGGCATCTCCAACAGTCTCCACCTGTCCTACCAGGCCATCAAAACCTACCAGAAAAAAGAAGCGTCCATTCGGGGCGGAGGAAGCCGAGCTGGTCCGGGAGGTGGAGGAGTAATGGGTCCTGAGCAAGAGGCAGACCGTTCGGAAAGAGAAGAGAGTGCCGGAGGGTTCCTCTAAAAAATAGAAAGGCGCCGTGATTCTTGGCATAGAAGACCTCGGTCAGGACATTCGGGAGGCCACTTCTCATCTGGTGCCGACAATCAATAAACTGGCCGAGGCGGTCCCTCTGGCCAAAATTCCGAGATATGAAGATCTCTCTCCCGAGGATGTGGTTACCTTGTTGTGTTCTCAGCTGGCAAAGGTAGTTATTTTTCCCTTATTCCCGCCGTGAGTTCATAACTTAGTTTGATTTCTAATTTTCTGTTTCTTTTGGCAGGCGACCTATCTTGCTGCCAAGAATAAGGATCTCCTCCTGAGCCTTCTGTCCGAGGGTGGCCAAGCTTAGAGGCTTCAGAACCGACTCTCTGAAACGGAAGCCGAGCTGGTTCACAAAGAAGAAAACATAAAAAATCTGGAGCTGGCTGCTGTTGAGGCTCATACAACAAACAAAGCTCTTCGGGCTGCTGCCTCTTTAGAGAAAAAATACTGATGCCGCCAAGAAGGACTTGGAGGCTGCTCAGGCTGACAACATGATCCTGCAGGTGGAAGTGTGCAGTGTTGAATCTAAGCTGAGGGCCAAAGATGAGTAATTGGAACGGGCCCGTGCCGAGCTTAGGAGAAGAGAACTTGAGTTGGAGGTCGTGAGGGACTCCATCCGTCTGGAAGGGGTTGGCGATTGTGCTGAAATTATTCCGATGGTACTGCCTGACCTGGACATGGGGTCTATCCATGCGGCCATTCGCTTCTGTAAATGGGAAATGTCCGAGGAGGAATTTCAGAAATGCTTACCCCCTTTTCCAGAAGAAGTGATAAATCCAGACCCGATTTCGATCGCTCCGGTCCTCCCAGCTCCTTACGAGGACCGGCCCGAGGTTCCTGCTCTTGACGAGAACCTACCTGAGGTTCCTCCTCCGATCCTTGAAGTAGGGGTCTCCCAGGTTGTCGATGTAGAAGCTGCTATCCCACCTCCCGAAGCCGAGCCGAGCCATCCGTCATCTGAGCCTGTTGAGGAAGAACCACCTGCCCCTGCGCGGGCTGACTGACAAGGGGTAACCCGAATGGGGCCCCGTGTAATCCCGAACACACTTTATATTTTTTTTTTGTAATAATTATTTTCCAGGTCCCTATTTATGTGAATATTTTGTATATTTCTGTTCCACTTTTCTTTTTTTTGATCCTTCATGACTTGCTCCGGTTGCTCTCCCAAAAACGTCCACTTGAGGACCGACTCCGAGCTAGGAGAAACACTTTGCTCACTGGGGGAATGTTACGCCCCTAGTTTGAGAAGATGGATTCGGTGAGATGTAACCCGACCCCGAGCTGAAAGAAACACTTGGCTCTGGGGGAATGTTACGTCCCCAGACCAAAAGGAAGGACTCGGTGGGACGTAACTGACCCCGAGCCGACTAATCAAGTGGCCTCGGCGGAACGAAATCCAACCCCGAGCCGAATAATCAAGTGGCCTCGGCGGAATGAAATCCAACCCCGAGCCGAATAATCAAGTGGCCTCGCGGAACGAAATCCATCCCCGAGCCGAATAATCAAGTGGCCTCGGCGGAATGAAATCCAGCCCCGAGCCGAATAGTCTAGTGGCCTCGGCGGAACGAAATCCAGCCCCGAGTCGAATAGTCTAGTGGCCTCGACGGAACGAAATCCAGCCCTGAGCCGAATAGTCTTTGGGACTTGTTCAGAAGGGAAGCGAGTCATCTTTTTGAAGCCCTACCGAATCTGACACGGGCGTTCTCTTACCAGATCAGCGAAAAACAAAAACAAAAACTTTAAAATTTAAAAAAGAAACGGGGGGTGACTCAATGCTTAAAAACGTTAAAATGTAAACAATCAGTATGGATTCCTTAAATAAAAGTAAAAGACAGACAACAAAAGCCCGAGTAAGGGTACTAGTAGGAGGGAAGCCGGCCATCCGCCTCCTTCCTTTAGATTACTAGGTCTGTGAACTGAGTCATCGGATGCAAAAGGCGCATAGCCGACATCAACGTGAAGTGCAGCCCTTATATTTTCAGGTCTAGTGCTAGACCCTGACCGGTTAAACCGCGACGATCAAATGCTTTCATATGTAACTTCGATAGAAAGGAAAGGGTGTTATGAGGTTTCCAAAACACAATCCTGAATCTTTCAATTCAGAGTCCAGGAGAACCAGGATTTGGATCAAATAGTGTTTAAAATGGTAAGGGCACATCCTCTATACTTCAGGTTTCCATGGAGCCTGTGTACTGTTCGAGGGCTCCTCCTTACAATGTTGAAGCAAGCATACGCTACGAGGGCACAATCCATTCCCGTGCTATACTTCTCTTGGATCCATATGATTAAAGAAATTGGGATCAAAGAGTGTCCGAGACATTAAGGGCATATTCCTCCTTATGTTCGGTAACATTGGAGCAAGCAATCGCCACTGAGGTATCATCCCTCCCCGTGCTATGCTTCCCATGGATCCGAATGATCAAGGAAATAGGGATCAAAGAGTGTCCGAGACACTAATGGCATTTTCCTCCTTATGTTCGGTAACACTGGAGCAAGCAATCGCCACGGGGGTATCATCTATCCCCGTGCTATGCTTCTCACGGATCCATTAATCAGGTAGGTGAGGATCAGAGAGTGTTCGAAATATTAAGGGCATACTCCTCCTTATATTCGGTAACACTGGAGTAAGCAAACGCCACGAGGGTATCATCCCTCCCCGTACTATGCTTCCCAGGGATCCGAATGATCAATGAAATAAGGATCAAAGAGTGTCTGAGGCATTAAGGGCATATTCCTCCTTATGTTCGGTAACACTGGAGCAAGCAATCGCCACAGGGGTATCATCCATCCCCATGCTATGCTTCCCACGGATCCGAATGATCAAGGAAATAGGGATCAAAGAGTGTCCGAGACACTAAGGGCATTTTCCTCCTTATGTTCGGTAACACTGGAGCAAGCAATCGCCACGAGGGTATCATCCCTCCCCGTGCTATGCTTCTCACAGATCCATTAATCAGGTAGGTGAGGATCAGAGAGTGTTCGAAACATTAAAGGCATACTCCTCCTTATGTTCGGTAACACTGGAGTAAGCAAACGCCACGGTGGTATCATCCATCCCCGTGCTATACTTCTCTTGGATCCATTGGGTAGGCAAAACATATGGTAACGCATCCCTTGCGTTTGTATCTCCCAAACTGGTCAGACAGGTTATCCTACGAGGGCACTCCCTCCCTGTGATTACCATCCCGGAATGTCCCCAATACATATAAGTTGTAGGGTAGTTGTGCTCCGGCTACTGCGAAGGGTTCTCGTGCTCCTTTATACCTCTTACCCCTTGATGTGGTCTTGAAAGTGGAGCGAGTTAGGTCGGATTGTCTATGCCCGGGATTTTTATGGTAGCACTTGTGATCGGTATGTCATGGGTTTGATGCCTCGACCTCTGATCATCCCTCCGTATCGAGTATGTCCCTGGAATTTAAATATGGCTTTCAATTTTAATTAGAAGAGTGTGGTGGAATTTTTCTTTTTTGGAAAGAGAAAGTTTTAATCATATTCGGGGACTTACTACCCTTTCTAAACTCTTTGCGGGGTATTTTGAGAGGGGTTTTACACTGTGCTCTTAACCCTCGTTTGGTTGCTGCAAAAAAAAAAGGAACCTATTGGAAATATTTTCTTAGCATCTCGACATTCCAAGGTTTCCTTAATCGGGGTGTCGTCCATCTGTTCTAAAATGTAGACCTCTGGCCTTACCACCTCTACAATTTTGTAGGGCTCTTCCCATTTGGCGCCTAGTGAGCCTTCTTCCGGCCTTCGGGTGTTCAGGGTGACCTTTCTTAATACCAAGTCGCCTGGAAGAAAGACACAGGTCTGAACCCTCTTGTTGTAGAAGTGGGCCATTCTTTGCTGATAGATCGTTGTTTTCATAGCTGACTTCTCCCTCTTTTCTTCGATTAGATCGAGGTGACTTCTGACAAGTTCTTCATTTTGTTTGTCCTCAAAATGGTGGACCCTGTGGGTAGTCATTCTGATCTCTGCTGGGATGACTGCCTCGCATCCGTATGATAAGCCAAACGGAGTTTCCCCTGTGGAGTTTTTATAGGTTGTCCGATGTGCCCAAAACACTTCTGGTAATTCCTCGACCCATAAGCCCTTGGAGGATCCGAGCCGAGCTTTAAGATTTGCCTTGATCATTTTGTTTGTGGCCTCAACCTGCCCATTTGACTTGGGATGGGCTGGTGAGGTGAATTGTAAGGCGATCCGGAGGTCTTCACAGAGCTTCCGGAAGCCTTTGCTATCGAACTGCTTTCCGTTATCTGTGATGACGGCTCGAGGGATTCGAACCTGCATATAATATTTTTCCTCAGAAATTCCGTAGCCTTCTTCTCTGTGATGGTGGATAGGGGTTCGGCTTCCACCCATTTGGTGAAATAGTCTATGGCCACAATGGCGTACTTCGCCTGTCCCCGTCCCTTTGGCATTGGTCCGATGATATCTATCCCCCACTGAGCGAATGGCCAGGGACTGGACAGGGTGGTTAACTGCTCTGCTGGCTGGTGGTGAATATCGGTATTTTTCTGGCATCCTTCGCATTTCCGGGCCACTCTCATGCCGTCTTGATGCATAGTTGGCCAATAGAACCATTGCCTTAAAGCTTTAAAGGCCATCGATTGTCCTCCGGCGTGACTCCCACAAATGCCCGCATGAATTTCCCTGGGTACATAATCGGCCTCTTCTTCCGCTAAACATCTTAGGAGGGGTACTGTGTGGCCCCTCCGGTAGAGCACTCCTTCGATCAGGGAGAACTTGGTGCTTTTGAATTTTAGTTTCCTGGCTTCCTTCTTGTCCTCGGGTGTCTCCCCTGTTTCCAAATATTTCTTAATTGGCTGTATCAACGAGGTTTTGTCTTCCTCATCCAATACTTTCACTTCGAGTTCTCCCACGCTCTTTTCTCGGAGGCAGATTAGATGGACTATTCTGGGGTTCTCTGCTTTTATCGAAGATGCGAGTCGTGCCAAGGAGTCTGCCTCGCAGTTGTCTTCTCGACTGATTTGCTCAAAGTGTACGTTCCCTATTCTTTCCACCAATCTTTTTACTTCAGCCAAGTAGGCTATCATATCGGCTCCCTGGCTTGGAATTCGCCTTTCAGCTGCTCACATTTGTCGCTCTTATCACTACGTCGTGGACTCCCACCACCGCGCATAGCCTAAGATCGGCCAGAATTGCCTCATACTCTGCCTCATTGTTTGTGGCCTTGAAGGCGAACCTCAGGGCGAACAATACCTCTTCACATTTGTCGCTATTCAATATGATTCCATCTCCCTTGCCTTGTGAGCTGGTAGACCCGTCTACTGACATCTCCCATTTGCCTTCCCCCACAGTCAATACCTGGGGTTCTGTGAATTTCGCGACAAAATCTGCCAAAGCCTGCCTTTTTACCGCTACCATTGGGAGGTAAGAAATGTCGTGTTCACTTAACTCCACCGACCATTTCATTAACCTGCCCAAAACTTCTGGTTTTTGTAGAATCTGTCTCAGAGGATAATCGGTGTAAACCCCAACAGGATGGGCTTGGAAGTAGGGTCGTAATTTCTGGGCTGCAGTGATTAATGACAGGGCGACCAGTTCATGTATCGGATATCGGGTCTCAGCATCTAACAGGGCTTTGCTGACATAATATACTGGCCTTTGGACCTTATCTACCTCTTGTATCAGCACCGAACTTACTGCGTGCTCTGAGACAGCTAAGTACAAGTATAAGGTTTCCCATGGGAGTGGTTTTGCTAGAAGCGAGGGCTGTGTTAGGTATTGTTTTAACTGTAGGAAGGCTTCCTCGCATTCGGCGTCCATTCGATTTCTTTTTTGGCCTTCTTGATGACTTTGAAGAAGGGGTGGCACTTGTCTGTTGCTCGGGAGATGAATCGATTGAGCGCGGCCAATCTGTCGGTTAGACTTTGCACTTCTTTTACCGTCCTGGGAGATTTTAAGTCCAGTACGGCTTGGATCTTCTGTGGATTGGCTTCTATGCCTCGGGAGCTTACCATGTAGCCCAAAAACTTCCCTGAGGCTACTCCGAAAGTATATTTCTCCGGGTTGAACTTTAAATTGTGTTTCCTTAGTAATTCGAAGTTTTTTCTTAGATCGGTCACGTGACATTCTAACTCTTTGGACATTGTTATCATGTCGTCGACATATACTAACATTGATGTGCCAATGAGCGGTTTGAAATTTTTTTTGACCAGCCTTCGAAAGGTTGCCCCTGCATTCTTCAGTCCGAAGGGTATTACTTTATAACAGTAAAGCCCCTGGTTGTAGACAAACGTTGTTTTCTCCTCGTCTGAAGGGTGCATCTTGACCTGGTTGTATCCTGAGAACGCATCCATAAAGCTTAGTAGTCCCTGGCAGGTTGTTGTATCAACTAGCTGATTTATGTTTGGCAGTGGGAAGATGTCTTTCGGGCATGCCTTGTTCAGATCGGTGAAATCCACGCACATCATCCACTTTCCGTTTGTCTTCTTCACCAATACCACGTTTGATACCCACTCCGGGTATTTTACTTCTCTGATGAAACCGGCTTTCAATAATTTGTCCACCTCCGTCGCTACTTAACCGGCGTAAACACACACGTATAACGCAAGCGCACGTATCGTTCAAGTAGTATAAAAATATCGATCCCCACGGGACTTAATTCCTACTGTTGTTATTAATTAATGATACTATTTATTTACAAATATCTAATTGAGGGAGAAGAGAATGATTGCTTGATTGATTTGGTTGATTGTAGTTTTGCAAAATAAATAAATAAATAAATAAAAAGACAAATGAAAATACTAAGGAAAATAACAAAAGACGCAAAGATCTAAGGTTGTGAATCACTCTAATATCTCTTAAAAGATGAAGTGATTATTTTATGTTTGTGTAATAAATCAGTTTACTAACCTGGAACACTAAATTATGCAAAAGCCTATGTCGATGGTCAGACGCAAATACCCAGTTTAACCCAATTGAACCATATGTCTATGTCAACCAAATTATCTGGATTCATTAAGTTTAAGTTCCAATTATGGCTACCCCCGCCCGACAGGTATATGTCTATCCTGTAAGGAAATCTATTAAAGGGTTATATATCCTCAAGGAAGATCGTGGGCTATTAAGTCTAAGGCTGAAACCTAAAATCCCTATGTCTAGTTCATTTTAGATTTACCACAACAATCTTATTGGTGATCAGACAACAAGAAGCATTAAGCTTAAGACTTAATAAGTAAACCTTTAAATTACCCCAAACTATAAAATAACCCCTTATAAACCGGTGATATTAGAATTCATCACAACCCCAGATAACTAACACATAACTAGGGCTAGTAAAAACTTAAAATTAAAAGACATAAAGTAAAATACTGAAAAGTAAAAGACATAAAGTAAAAGCTGAAAAGTAAAATAAAATAAAATAAAATGCTAAGGTAAAAGGAATTACTTTTACTATTTACTTTTTTAGATATCTCCCATAAAATAATATATAAACTTGTGATTCTTTTCCAACCAGCCATAAAGGCGGTAACCTGATTAAGTCAAATTAAGTCCAACCAGCCATAAAGGCGGAACCAAAATTAAATTACCAACAGACCAATCTGGCGGTATCATTTTTAAGTCAATATTTTAAATAGTGAATATATTATTTTTAAGGGAGATTAATCTAAATAGTAACAGTAAAAGAATTACCTTTCACCCTAGCTGGGGAAGTTACCTCCTCATGGTGAATAGTAAAAACTGTAAAAAGTAAAAAAGTAAATTACTATATTAACACAACGTAATTAAAATTATTTACAAAACTAAAAAAAAACTAAAACTAAAAGAAACTAGAGAGAGAAACTCTCTTTACATCAAAGAGAAGGGAGAGAGTGGTACAAAAAATTCTGAAATTTGAAGCTCTATTTATAGGCTCTGGTAGGCTTCCAGCGTCGCGACGCCAAGGCCTTTGGCGTCGCTACGGCAGCTTCTGTCGACGTGGCACGCTCTGGTTCGTCTGTTTGCAGATTCAGGATAAGCTGATAAGGTGACACGTGGCAGAGTGGTTGGGCTTCAATTATTGTGACACGTGGCGGCTTCTGATTGGTCGATGAGATTCTTATCTGCCACGTGTCAGATAAGGATTAGATACTCAATTATTGATGCTGACGTGGCGGTGACGTGGCGACACGTGGGAAAAAGACTGTCGGCACCATAGGATTGCGACACGTGGCACTTCCTGATTGGCTGATGATGACGTGGCGGTGAGGTGGCAGTTTGACTTGGTCAACCTGGTGATGTGGTTGATGACGTGGCAATGACGTGGAGTGACACGTGGCACACGTGGCGATGGCGACTGTCGGCACCATATGATGCTGACACGTGGCACATCGCATGTTAGCAGATCGGCTGTGATGGTGACACGTGGCACGGTGCACGTTAGCAGATCGGCGCACGTTAGGCGTCGCGACGCGGGAATTTACCAAAATGCCATTTTTGTCCAATTTTCACTGTTTTGGCCCAAATCACCTCCAGAATGTCCTGAAACTTTATTTATCTATAAAATAACACAAAACACATCAAAATATTCACAAAACTCAAGAAACTATACAAAATATTAGGTAAATGAGTGGGAAATAGTGATAGATTTACCACTTATCACACCCCTAAACCTAACATTTTGCTAGTCCTCGAGCAAAACATAAAATAACATAAATAAATTAACTAAGCCACTTTCGTAGGGATCACTGTTGCATTTAGCGTATGCAACAAGCCTTTAAACCCCTAGGTGTCCCTAGTGGACGAGTTGTAGTCTCGTGAGGGTTTACAGCAATGATACCCACAAACATTTTACAAAAGTAAAAAGTAGTAAAACTAATGCACACAAAAGCAAAAGGACAAGCGAAAAGAGAATAAAGATGTTAGTGACTAATCATGTGAAACTTCTACTCCAAGTTACTAGTTGTTTTGTTTTATTCTAAATTACTGAATAAGTAAATTCTCCGATTATTTTTACCATTCTTCATATACATAGCCAACAAAATATTAAACAACTTATTTTTGCCCACAACAATCATAAGTGCAGTTGATAAGATAGTAATATTTTTGTGCTAAAGTTCTATTAGATTTCACACCTTTTTGTAGCAATGGAATAATTTTTCTCATTTTTCTGATTTTTTTTCTTTGATTTTTTTTTATTTATATACAATATCTTCCGTCTATGTAGCGAGTGTTGGGTCGGTGACTCCCAAACCAGTTGGCTTTAGGGCACCAGGTGTTAAGACACCCCTACAGACTTAATTACTCAAACTTCAGATATATATATTTTTGCAGCATCTTCGATCCATGTAACGAGCTTTGGGCCAGTGACTCCCAAACCAGTTGGCTCTAGGGCACTAGGTGTTAAAACACCCTTACAACTTAATAACTCGGATCTCATTTTTTTTTTTACTCCATTGCTTTTTTGAGATGTTTCCTCCAATTAAACTAGAGTACTGAATATTACAAACTTTTCAATTTTAACTCATATCTGTATGTTACTATATATGTTGATAATATATGTCAACTGAGCATATGAAGATCCATTTTAGTCCGTTTTAAGAAAAATTCACAAATTAAATAATTCAAAAGGAAATAAACAAAAATTAACTTGTTTCGAAATAGGTTTGAGATACGTCTCAGGAGTGGAAACTCCTTACTCGGCTATCTTTTACCAATTTCACCTTTTTAGTCAAAATAAAAACACAAAAACACAAAATATTTTGTAATTTTTGAAAAAATTTCAATTTTTTTGTATTTTTCGAAAAATTTTGGACTAAAAATAAAAACAACATACAAACTAAAAACAAGGTACTAATCAACTAATTTCTTCCCCCAAACCTAAATGAGACATTGTCCCCAATGTCTTAAACAGTAAAAGGAGAGTTAAGAAGGTCGTACCTGGTTAGCTGAAAATCTACAGGAAATTAAAGGTTAAGATCCAGATTAATCCGACGCCTCTTACCACGATCGTCCTCGGACCAATTTATGTTTGAAAGGATAGGGTCAACTTGTGGTTCATAGGCTATGAGTTGGTCTATTAGATCCGGAGCAGTTCTGGTAGTAAAGAGGAGTTCTTTCATAGGTTTTGACACGAACCCATTTCTTCGAGCATCATCAAGAAACACACAAAGAAAATCATAAAATCCATCAACATTAAACAGTCCAAGCGGTTTCTGGTGTATGTTCAGGTTCGTCCAAGATAGAACTATAAAAATTTCCTCCAATGTACCCAAGCCACCTGGTAAATCGATAAAAGCATCAGCACGGTTAATCATTTCTACCAGTCTTTCAGACATATCTGGCACAATCAGTTCCTCTCCGTTTGATGATCCAATTAGATTTGCCTCTGCCAAGGGTTTTGGGATGATTCCCATAACATGACTGCCTCCTTCCTGTACAGCCTTTGAAACGATCCCCATAAGTCCGAGATTGCCTCCGCCATATATTAAGTGCATATTCCTTGCAGCTAAGACTCGACCCAATTCCTGTGATGCTTCTACGTATTGTGGTTTAGTTCCAACACTACTACCGCAAAACACACAGATGTTTTCAACTCGTCTTCTTGAAGTGGCTTACATTTTTTATGTATTTATTTTTCAAATCAAGATGCCTTCAAAAGTGTAATGACGGGCTGAATTTATAGTACCTGAAAAAGGGTGAGTAATAATAGCACTTATATCTTCCAAAGGACGATTGTTAGCTAAACAACAAAATAAATCTTGAAAGGTCAAAAAGTCTGGATCCTGTCTACGAAAATAAAGATAATTACAATAGAAAAGCGAATCAAAGCAATAATTAAGGCAACGGAATTGTGTACGCAATACGCCACTCGCTTAGTATAAATTCATTAGGATGCGTCTCAAGATTTCATTCCTTACTCAGCCATCGCTAATGAATTGTTTCTCATCTTTGATTGCCAAACACCATTCCTTATGTCTTAAAATGCTTCGTTTGTGCTTTTCCCTACAAAAATAACACACAAAATTAAAAACTCTACAACATGTATACACAAAATATGAAAACAAAAATTACAACAAATTACATGGGTTGCCTCCCTGCTAGTGCTAAATTTTTCGTCTTCAGCCAAACGTGACTGAAATCCATATGTCAAGGAGGTTTCAATGTCATTTTGGATGTCCGATTAAAGATAATCCCGTGAGCATTGCTTTTGAAGGGTCTCTTCCAACGGTAAAGTGGCAAAAAGAATTTTGTCCTATTCAGGGCTCGTTCCACCTTTTTGCTCCTTGTTGCTCCAGTGATTCCTGCAAAGAAAGAAAGAAAATCATGAGGTCTTATATGGTGCTTGACTTGGAATGGGAGTTCCATTTTGTCAAGCTTCTGAGCGATATCTTTGATTTGTACTCCCCAAAACAGCGATGTTTCTCCTGAATGCTCTGGATCCTTATTAAGGTCAGACATTTGCTCCTCCATTTGCTCTGCTTCTTGCTCCACCTTTTCTTCACATATGTATTGTAAAATTTTTGTATTCAGCTCTTCATCTGTCATCTGTGAGATACATGCTTCAAAATTGTCAACCTGAGGATGCAAAGATGTTTCTGACATTAGGTTTTCATCCTCTGATACTACTGGAATGGATGGTTCAGATAGATCTTCTTCAAACATCAAGGTAAAGCATGCTCCAAGATCTTCATTTTAAGGATTGAAAGTTTGATCCTCCATTGTTGGTGCAGTTGGTACAAATAGATCAGCTTCATCCTCGTCAGAATCTGAATAATAAAAGTCAAATTGAGACTTTGCTGGTTCGGGCTCCTGAACTGATACCTCTGGTTGTTGATACTGCTCAGCCTCCTCCTCTGTTGAAGTGTCATTGTGAAATGATTGGTACTCGAAGGCTTCATCAGTGTCATCTGAAACTGGTTCTTGAGGTATGTAGTTCTGGTTTTCTGTGAATTGTCTCATTTGATCTGTCATCCTCTGAATGAATTCTGATTGTCTCTGAATACTTTCAAATTGATTCTGACTTGTTTCAAGCATTGTATCCAACTTTTCTTTTCGTTCTTGAACATATCTTCGAGCATGTTTGGCAACTTATCTTCCTCTGATGGTTCTGGTTGTTGATGAAGATCATAGGTAGATGGTGGATAAGATGGAAAATGTGGTTCTGTGAAATGTGATGGCTCGTCATACCATGAAGGATCTTGATAGCTCTGCCACCCTGGATGGTAGTTGTATTTGCAATAATCTCTAGGGTGGTTACCATTACATATGTCACATCTCCCTATTGCGTTCTGTTGAGCAAATGTGGTATTGCTTGGTTCTGACATCCAGTGATAATTGTTGGGCTGGACAACAGGCCTCAGAAAACCGGACTGTTGCTCCCTGATTTAGGGTGTATCTTCTAGTAAAGCTCGTGATCTTTCAATCTCCCAATAATGTTCCATTTTTTAATCACCTGAAAATACAATAAAGAAATAAAAATTACATATACAAGTAAATTAGATAGCTTCAAAATTAATAACCAAGAAAAATAAGTCCCCGGCAACGGTGCCAAAAACTTGACCGGCGTAAACACACACGTATAACGCAAGCGCACGTATCGTTCAAGTAGTATAAAAATATCGATCCCACGAGGACTTAATTCCTATTGTTGTTATTAATTATTGATACTATTTATTTACAAATATCTAATTGAGGGAGAAGAGAATGATTGCTTGATTGATTTGGTTAATTGTAGTTTTGCAAAATAAATAAATAAATAAAAAGATAAGAAAATACTAAGGAAAATAACAGAAGACACAAAGATCTAAGGTTGTGAATCATTTTAATATCTCTTAAAAGATGAATTGATTATTTTATGTTTGTGTAATAAATCAGTTTACTAACCTGGAACACTAAATTATGCAAAAGCCTATGTCGATGGTCAGACGCAAATACCCAGTTTAACCCAATTGAACCATATGTCTATGTCAACCAAATTATCTGGATTCATTAAGTTTAAGTTCCAATTATGGCTACCCCAGCCCGACAGGTATATGTCTATCCTGTAAGGAAATCTATTAAAGAGTTATCTATCCTCAAGGAAGATCATGGGCTATATTAAGTCTAAGGTTGAAACCTAAAATCCCTATGTCTAGTTCATTTTAGATTTACCACATCAATCTTATTGGTGATCAGACAACAAGAAGCATTAAGCTTAAGACTTAATAAGTAAACCTTTAATTAGCCAAACTATAAAATAACCCCTTATAAACCGTGATATTAGAATTCATCAGCACCCCAGATAACTAACACATAACTAGGGCTAGTAAAAACTTAAAAGTAAAAGACATAAAGTAAAAATACTGAAAAGTAAAAGACATAAAGTAAAAGCTGAAAAGTAAAATAAAATAAAATAAAATGCTAAGGTAAAAGGAATTACTTTTACTATTTACTATTTTAGATATCTCTCATAAAAGAATATATAAACTTGTGATTCTTTTCCAACCAGCCATAAAGGCGGTAACCTGATTAAGTCAAACCAGCCATAAAGGCGGAACCAAAATTAAATTACCAACCGACCAATCTGGCGGTATCCTTGATTAGTCAGGTTTAAACCAGATTAAAATGAATTACCAACCGACCAATCTGGCGGTATCCTTTTTAAGTCAATATTTTAAATAGTGAATATATTATTTTTAAGGGAGATTAATCTAAATAGTAACAGTAAAAGAATTACCTTTCACCCTAGCTGGGGAAGTTACCTCCTCATGGTGAATAGTAAAAACTATAAAAAGTAAAAAAGTAAATTACTATATTAACACAACGTAATTAAAATTATTTACAAAACTAAAAACTAAAAAAAACTAAAAACTAAAAGAAACTAGAGAGATAACTCTCTCTTTACATCAAGAGAAGGGAGAGAGTGGTACAAAAAATTCTGAAATTTGAAGCTCTATTTATAGGCCCTGGTAGGCTTCCAGCGTCGCGACGCCAAGGCCTTTGGCGTCGCTACGCCAGCTTCTAACGACGTGGCACGCTCTGGTTCGTCTGTTTGCAGATTCTGGATAAGCTGATAAGGTGACACGTGGCAGAGTGGTTGGGCTTCAATTATTGTGACACGTGGTGGCTTCTGATTGGTCGATGAGATTCTTATCTGCCACGTGTCAGATAAGGATTAGATACTCAATTATTGATGCTGATGTGGCGCTGACGTGGCAGTGACGTGGCGGTGATGTGGCGATGACGTGGCGACACGTGGGAAAGAGACTGTCGACACCGTAGGATTGCGACAGGTGGCACTTCCTGATTGGCTGATGATGATATGGCGGTGAGGTGGCAGTTTTACTTGGTCAACCTGGTGATGTGGCTGATGACATGGCAATAACGTGGAGTGACACGTGGCACATGTGGCGATGGCGACTGTCGGCACCATAGGATGCTGACACGTGGCACAACGCATGTTAGCAGATCGGCTATGATGGTGACACGTGGCACGGCGCACGTTAGCAGATCGACTCACGTTAGGCATCGCGACGCTGAAGGTCTTGGCATCGCGACGCGGGAATTTACCAAAATGCCCTTTTCGTCCATTTTCACTGTTTTGGCCCAAATCACCTCCAGAATGTCCTGAAACTTTATTTATCTATAAAATAACAAAACACATCAAAATATTCACAAAACTCAAGAAACTATACAAAATATTAGGTTAAATGAGTGGGAAATAGCGATAAATTTACCACTCATCACTACTGCCCTGCACCGCTTCTGATTAAAGGTTCTTCTTTTTTGCTTGACTGGCTTGTGTGACGGGTTTACTGCCAAGCGGTGATTGATGAATTTCGGATCAATCCGGGCATGTTGTCGTGCCCCCATGCGAAGACGTCCGGGTACTCCTTTAGACACCTCAGCAGGCCATGTTTCAGGGTTTCGTCTAAGTTTCCCCCTATCTTTACGCTCTTCCCAGGTCCGAAAAGTTCCGTCTCTTCTAGTTTTTCGACCGCCCCTAATCGGGCAACTTTATTTGGCCGAAGACCTATTGTTCCCCGTTGCTTCTTCTCTGTCTTCATTTACTTGTCTTTTTTGGGTACCTCCTTCAACGCATAGGGTTTCCCGTGAGAGGGTGGCAAAACAGCTCCGGGCTGTCTTCTGACTCCCGCACATGATTCCGATCCCTTCCCGGGTGGGGAATTTTAACTTTAAGTAATGGCAGAACATTGCGGCCTTTGTCTTCATCATGAAGGGTCGACCGACAAAGACTTGGTAACTGCTCATGCAGTCCACCACCGTGAAGTTTATCATGATCGTCCGAGTCCGGGGTCGAGTTTCGATCGTCATTGCTAATTGTATTCTCCCTAATGGGATGACCGTTGAACCCCCGAAGCCGTATAGGGGAGTGCCATCGTCGGTCAGAGCTGCATACTCCATTCCAAGGCCTTCCAGAGCCTCCTTGGAGATTATATCCACTGCGCTCCCGGGATCCACCATGATTTTGTCTACCTCTGAACCGCCGATTGTTGCCTTGACTATTAACGCATCGTCGTGGGGGAAAATCACCCATTGGGCATCCTCGTCAGTGAACATTATTGGCACCGACCGTCCACATTGTATTCCCGATGATTGTTCCGCTTCTAGTACCTCTGACCCTCGAGCCCGGCTGTAGTTTTTTCTGGACCGGTTAGAATCTCTGGCTAGTGTTTTCCCTCATGCGATGATATTTACCTGTCGGCGCTGTGCCATTTGTCTAGCCGCCATAACCTCATGGTCAATGTATTTATTTAAACATCCATTCCGAGCCAGGTCTTCCATTTGTTCCCGCAAGTCTTTGCACCCGTCCGTCGGATGTCCTCTCAAATTATGATGCACGCAATAGGATGTTTTATTTCTCTTATCTGGGGGAAATCTCCTGAGGTTAGGTTCTATCAAGAGGCCTTTTTCCTGGATCTCCATGACGATTTGTCCTAGTGGCTTGTTCAGAGGAATGTATGCTTCTTCCCTGACTACATGGTTTACTTGGTTCGGGGTTCCTCTTTCCTGGTTGTTCCGAGGTATTGGCTTGAATTCCTTGCGTCTCGGGGGTGGTTTTTTGAACTCCTTATCTGGCCGGCGGGGGGCCTCTGCCCTTATTGTCCTCTCTCTGATAGATGTCCCTCTCCGAGATATTTTCTCTTCGTTCTCTATCAAAACGAATTTTCGGGCTATTTCTAGGGCGGTTGCATAATCTGGCGTATCTTGGATTCTTAGGTGAGTCCACAGCTTTCCGACCCTTAAGACCCCCTTTAAACTTTCCAGGGCCTTGAGGGACTCATATCCCCCGACCTCGAGCACCATATTATGGTACCTTTCAATGAAGGCCTTCAGGGGCTCGTCATCTCCCTGCTTCATGATTCTTAACTCCCTAATTGTCTTTTTAGGAACGCAGGCCCCTTTGAAGTGCCGAAAAAACAATTTTTTGAGTTGCGCGAAGTTGCGGATGCTCCCTGGGGCTAGACTTCTGTACCATAGAATGGCGGATCCGCCTAAGGTTAGGGGGAATACTTTGCAAACGGCATCCCCTACTACTCCTTTGACTTCTATTAATAGGACAAAGCTTTCAATGTGGGATTTTGGGTCAGTATGGCCCTTGTAGGGTGTCATGGTAGGCATGTTGAATCGTCTCGGGAATTTTACCGACCTTATTTCTTTTGCGATAGGAGATTCTTCCTCACCGTCCCGGGCATCTCCTGCATCAGTCTTGAGGTTTACTCCCCACTTGGCCATCTCTTTCCTCAACCAAGATCTCATGTTGCTATATGAGTTTCCATACCGCCTCCTACGGCCTCATTCGTGTCTATTTCCCCGGGTGTGGCGCTCCTCATGACTTGAGGTCTCTCGTTCAGCCTCGCCATACTTCATTTTTTCCCTTCTGATGTTTCGGGGGCTATCATAGGAGGATTCTGGCGGCTGTCTTCCCTCTTTTTCTTCCCATGTGTCCTCCGTTTGCGAATCTTTTTCTACCACTACGGATTTTATCCCGTAGGGGCCCCTCCTTCTAGGTCTATTGTCTTCTCTACAACCTTTTTTCCTTCCGCCGTCTCACCTCTTCTCTGACTGGTTCCGGCTTCAAATCTCTCGTTGTTCCTCCTTTCCACCCTTTCTAGTCGGTCCATCATGGATTTCAGAAAGGCTTGGTTTTCCTCCATTTCTTTCCTCATGTTTTCTTCTATATTCTCTACCCAGTCTGTAGTTGGACTTCCTGATGATCGGCGATTTCCGTTTTCTGCCATTGTCTTATCACGTGTGCTGCTTTTCGTTGAATTTTCCCCACAGACAGCGCCAACTGTTGACGGCTGATTTTGGTCTCAGGGCAATATGGGAATATTACTCCCGAGACAATCCTCCCTCAATAGTGAATTTGTTCGGTTAAGGGGGAACCAAAAGCAAATTTAGCAAAAGACAGATAAATACACCAATCAACAAGGAGATTTACCGTGGTTCGGCAGATTAGATCCCACCTACGTCCACGGGCACAAAACGAATGATATTTTTATTATCGAGATATGCTTCTCTGATATCTTTTGTGTTTACAAGCCTGATCGTGATGATCTTGATATTGATTCTGATGCCCATAAGCATACTCTACCCTTCTATTTAGATTCATTCTCCTACAAGAATTTCCTAGTTGAAACAATTCACTTTTCCCATAAGGATTCCCAGTCAGAAACTACATTCACTTCCTTTATTCTACTGGGACACAGACTTATCAGTTTACCCCATGAAGGTATGATAACTTATCATCTTATCCGAGAAAATATGATGCCTTATCTTCCTGAGCACGCTTCTCTATCTGGTCGGTTTTTATGAGGTCGGTCATGATGGTCCTTTAAACTGAGAATGCTTCTGCTGATCTGATACTGCTCGGTCATCCGAACCAAAGTGGTCGGTCACCTATCATCAAGTGCTCGGTCTCTTACTGTTGGCTTTATAACACTCATGTGGTCGGGTCGGCATTAATGATTTCGATCAACAAGGGAGTTTACCTTTTTACCCCAGCCGTACTCTTTAAATAACATAGGATCTGAAAACACCATCAACATTACTTGTAATTTTTTTTTGATATTGGAATGTTCGGGCTAGTTTATGCGCACCTTGACTAATTTCCGAGACCTATGCTCAGTGCCCTCAGAAGTTTTCCAACACATATCAGGGTAATTCGCGGGCTTTTTACATAAGGAGGTATGACTCAAAGGAAATACATTTAACGAGATTCGACTTAGTTATAACAGGAGAGACTTGATGAGTTATTATTAAAAAAAAAAAAGATATTAAAAAAAAAAAAGAAAAAAAAAAAAGAGAAGGAATTAGGGACTCAAGAGTTTTATCCCTAAAAAAACTGAGATGTATTAACAAATTGGAGCTAGTAATACTTTTATGATTTGTTTAAAAAAAAAAGGGAGTCAAATGTAATTTCCCGAATTTCAAAAAGCTTTTTTTTTTTTTTTTTTTTTTTTTTTAAATTGTTTATCGCTTTATCTGTAGATTATAATACCAAAAATTTACTAAAAATCATTATACTTTCATCTTGTTATACATACAGTACTGAATGTATATGCTGATGTGGTTTGTTTCTTCTAGCTTCTGCTTTTCTGGGTTCTTATGTTATTGTTATACGTGAAATTGTTTTCTATGCTGAAACGCTCTTGTCGTGCTAGAAATTTATAGTTTCTCATGCAGCATATCTTGAGTTCTGAATTGGGTTATGTTCAATTTTGTTTTTAAGAATGTTGGTTTAGCTTGTGCTTGTATTCAATGAACAGTTCGGTGGTGCTTTATTGCTTTGAGAGGCTGAAACTTTTGGGGTTATTGTATTCAATTTCATGTTGTTAATGTCTTAATGAGCACTTCAATGGTTTTATGTGACAATTTATTATTCATTAACGAAAACCAGTGTAGAAAATCACTTTTTGTACACAATTCAGGGAGTTATTTTGTTCAATTTAGGGGTAAGAAACAAAGGTCTTGTGGGTTTATCCCGAAAGCGAAAAAGAGTGATGGAAATAAGCATTCAAAGGAAAGAAAAGTTGGTGGCAAAGCTTCTTTTTTGATGATGATGGGATTGGTTTGGTTTCAAAGATAATGATTTGGTGGTAGAAGAGAATGATATTTCTAGTGATGGTGAGTTATCGGAGGATGAGAAGTTTGAGGCGTGGAAGAGGAGGGCAGAGGCAATATTAGAGTTGAGGGAAGCACAAGAAGATATGAGGAATGAAGAGAGCAGGAGGTGGGAGGATTGGATTGTTGGTGATTATGGAAACGGTGCTGATTCTTCATGGAGTCAAGATTTCGGTAATGGGAATCGGGATGGGAACGATCCGAGCGAGTTGTTTCCTGAAAGGGGGTTGGTGGAGTCTTTGAGGGACTTGGTTCTTGGTACTGAAGAGAATGATATCTTGTATGAAGACCGGGTTTTCCAGTATGCCTCTACAAATTCGGTAAGTAATTATGTGTTATTTTGCTGTAACCTGCAATGATCAAATTAAGTTAGCTAAGCATCATTTCAGTATCTAGTTGTGTTTGGTTGTTGGATGAGTGTAACATGTATTTCTGCTAATATCAAGATAGATGTTTAGTTGGATGAATTGATATATCATAAAATAATCACTCATGGGTAGTGAACTTAACTGACCTGCGTCATTTTTTTTTAAAAATTTCGTGAATTTATATATTCTTAAATGAATGCCTGATAAAATGTGCATTTTCTTGTCCATCTTGTTCTGGTGGAGCTTTGGAATTATAGTGTTAGTTAGAGAGTTAATTAATTAAGGGAAATAACATTTAATTCGTGCTTATTGAGAAATCATTAATCTCAAAATCTTTAGCTAATAGTAAACTGTGACATTGCTTCTCTCATTCAATGCTGGATTTTAGTAAAACGAACTTATCCGTATACACCCAAATAAACATGGATTAGAACATTTGCAAACATACACCAAGATCCAAACCAAACCACTTTTAATTAGTAAGTAAAATGGAGGCTATGAAACCGTGTAGAGTCACCATTAATCTGAAAGTTTAAGGCAAGCTCAATTTCAGCATTCAAACTCTAGTAGTGGTTACGTACATTTGGTTGTTGAAATCCTTTTGAAGAGGCAACATCCTAATGTGTTATATAAACCTTCCGGAAGATGGTTTTTTCACAACTTTACTGAGTAATTTGAATGAACTAAAACTAATGACTTTCACTTCTTGTCAGTTCGTTGCTTCAAATGGAAACTGAGCCATTCCTGTCAATTCAAGCTTTTTGGATTCACGGTGCTTCAACATTCCATTTCTCTCTCTCTTTTTTTTTACTTCCACAACTGCCCCTTCTTCAAGTCTCTCACTGCATTATCATCTGTGTGATATCATATTTTGAAAATTTTAACGGTAAATACAGGCAAAGTGGGTGGATCAGGATTTGCCAAAACCTCCGCCTTAGTTTTCTTCATTTGTCTTATTTTATTTAACGCTCTATGGTTTTTAAAGTAATTATTTTAGTAATTATTTATAGGAAATATTTTAAAAGAAGCAATCCAGATATCCTATGCAATTAGCTTCCAATTCCATCATCCTATACGGCTTTGCTAAGTGTTTTTTGTTCTTGTTTCACTCCTGCAGGGGTGGGGGTAAGGTGATTGGTCAATTAGAGAGAATTTTGGCCACAACCTGAGAGAGACTTATTCTAAAATCAATAATCTTAATGAGGACTGAATGACTGATGTGTGAGGAATACAAATGATGGAACTTTCTCTGAATTGTGTGATTCAATATTTACAATCATATTACATTTCACATTTTTGTGAGTTTATTCAATGAGAAAATATTTTAAAAGAAACAAAATCAAGATATCCTATGAAATTAGCTTCCAATTCCATCATCCTATACGGCTTTGCTAAGTGTTTTCTGTTCATTTTTCACTCCTGCAGGGGTGGGGGTAAGGTGATTGATCAATTAGATAGAATATTTGGGCACAATCTGAGAGAGACAATCTAAAATCAATAATCTTAATGAGGACTGATGAGTGAGGAATACAAATGATGGAACTTCTCTTAATTGCGTCATTCAATATTTACAATCATATTACATTTCTCATTTTTGTGAGTTTATTCAATGAGAAATATAACTACCATGTTTGACTTTCGGATCATTTGACTACCCTTTGCAACCAACCTTTTAACTGTTTGGATATTGTGCTTGCTGATTGATAATTCATGATTTTGCAAATTATATACAAGAGGTCCTAAGCAATTTCCATGTTGTATCAGGCTAAATTTTTGGCGGTTCTGATAATTATACCTTGGGCCTTGGACTTTTTGGTTCATGATTTTGTTCTCATGCCTTTTCTAGACAGGTAATCATTGAATGTAAGAATCATATCCCAAGTGTTTTAACTTATAATTACATAACAAAAATATATAAGTATTATTCTTTGCATAATTTGTGTAATTCTTCTATCTAGATTTTTGTGAAATAATATTATAGATGAAAATTTCTTATTTTCTTATATATGATAGTTGAATTCATATAATTATCTAACTACATGCTTCTGCATATGTAATTAATCAGCTACTTGACCCCAAAATAGGAACTTGTTAATTACAACCCTCCCTTAATTATTTATTTGTCATATTTTGCGCCAGTCAGAATTAATAAATAAATCTAATATAATTTTTCCTCTTGAATAATTTTGATTCCAGTGAGGACAATAATAATCATCATCATATTGGGAATTATTTACATAAATTTCTTGTTTTACTTTCTATTTGTAGAATTGAACTGTTCTTTACTTCTTAGCTCATTCATATTAAGACTCTTACTCAACTAGAACTTGCTGACCATGTAGAAGTTGATCTTGTAGCCTGTCATGATTAATTGGCACATTTCATGTGTGAGATAATATGGATGTCTTTTGCGGTGTGTGGGTGGTACCTGCTTTATTAGTATTTCTTTCTAGGGGATATATTGAGTCTGCTACTTTTAATTGAGAGTAGGCCTGAAGTTTCAGCTACAGGTATATAGTAACCATATTTAATGAACAGATATGTGAAGACTGTACCACTTGAAGCACAGATGCTTGACGTGACGAGAACTCAAAAACTTGAAATGGTTAATGTACTAAAAACTGAGAAAGCAAGGTTCCGGCTTGAGGTTGAGATTGGAAAATCTCCACCTCTTTCTGACGAGGAGATTTGGTGGAGTTACGAATAAAGCGTAAGTAGTTCTTGTATTCATTAGCGAGCTCAAATACCACTACTATCTCAATTTTGTTCTTATTAATGTAGATTTTATATCTTTCAATCATATTACCCAGAAAACTTTCTTGTTGTGCTGTAAGTTCAAAGTTGAATGATTACACTAGTAAGTGCATTTTCTCATGAGCTTTGATTATTGCTTCGACAGGTTAGAGTTGAGAGATGAGAGGAGGTTAGAGAACCGTAAAGCATTTGCCAATATATGGTCAGATTTGGTCTTTGGGATCTCATTGTTCGTTCTTTTATACTTCAATCAGAGTAAAGTGAGTTTCTTTTTACCCTTTCTTTTCGTGTATTTTATTTCCTGAACATTAGCATCATAATCATTGAATATGCCATTGGTTAGGGTCATCTCTAAATCAGAGGAAAGATCGACGTGGACTGAAAGTGAAACAATTTAGTTTATGTCTTCATTATATGAATGGGAAACAGTTAAAGTGCAAATTTGGGTGTGGTTCTCATGCTCTGTGTGCTCCATGAGTTAGACTAGTTCTCTATACTTTCTTCATCTGTTCAATTATGTTGTCAAAATTTTTGTAGTCTGGAGAGTTGGAAACATTTATGATTCACTGATTAATCATGTAAAATTTCTTCAGTTTACTTCTTGCTTTATGACTTGCTGTATTTCAACAATAATTTTTAGAATGTCATTTTAGTAACCACACTTGTTTGCTAAAAGACAGAAAAATTACCCCGATTATTAGCCAGCCTGGCGTCAGCATTCTGGATTGGTTTGTTAGTTAGAACTTTCGTCAAACATTCTTCTTGTAGGATATAAAGTGAATATTTGGTGCTGTTTGAGCCTGCTACTAATTCACAAAAACCAAATATGTTCCATTAGGCTCAAGTACAAATTGTCCAAAAACAGCTGTAATTTGAAATCTGCATAAATATCTAGTATTCTTATTAACAAATTATTTTCTTTTCTTCCCAATTTCGCAGGTAGCTTTGCTGAAATTTACAGGTTATAAAATAATAAATAACATCTCAGATGCTGGGAAGGCATTCTTAATTATTCTCGTCACAGATATTTTTTTAGGGTAATATTCTCTGCTCTTTACAGAAGATAACAAGTTCTTATTGTTCACTAATGATACTATACTCATCAAAGTCTTACCCAGTGTACAAGGCTCCCACTATAAACAGATCCGAGGAAGGTCTTGATATACATAACCTTACCTTTGTTTTTTCACATAGAGGTTGTTTTCAGGATTTGAACCCGTGATTAAGCGAATACCAAGTTAAAACTTGACCGTCGCATGTTACTATACTCACCATCCAAAAAAAAGTTACTACTCATTTGTGGCAAGTTCGCTTGCATTGAGGAATTTTACAATTAATTGAATTGAGTATTCTCATGACTGATATAACGAATGTTGGATACATATATATATAATATATATATATCTCACTTTCTTCCCTTGATATTTCTTTCATGCTTTATTTTTCCTTTGAAGTAAAATTTCTCTTAATTGTAAGATAAACTCCATCCTTTGTATAAAATATACTAGAAGTTGGTCAAGTCATTGAAATCATATCATTTAATCAAACTTTTACTTGTACCTTGTGGCCTAATAACTTGTCGGATTTTAATTCTCTTTCTGATTTAATTATATAGAGTTTTTCCTCATTCATGTTTATGCAAGTGAATTTTGTGCTGCCGAGCAATGACATGAAGATTTTGCACACACAGTTATCATTCTGAGTCTGGTTGGCAGACTCTTGTGGAGATAATTCTTGAGCATTATGGAATTGAAGTCGATGAAGCTGCCATAATCACTTTTGTCTGTGTGGTTCCAGTTTTTATGGATGCATGTGTGAAGCTTTGGGTATGTTCTGTACAATTTTCATTCACACATTTTATTAGTCTCTATTCTTATTACCAACTCCACCTATGCCGTGTTTCGGTTGGACCATCTTTTCTTAACCGGTCCTAAATCCTAACCTGGACAAAATAGGAGGGTCGTGTTAGGTGTCGGAATCTAATGTAAACAAAATTTGTTGAGCTTAATGAGATCATGATTCCGCATACAACATAATGACGTTAAAAGATTCATGTAAATGACTTTTGCACGGTTTGATTGGTTTTCCGCTCTTCTAATTGTGCTTATTTTTGCAGATGTTTAAAAAACTTTCAGGGCTAGCTCCGAGGGTTTCAAATATATTCAAGGAAATGAGGCGTCACTAGTAGAATCTTTCAATTGGTTTTTGCTATTCATTTGAGATGATACCAAACAAGGTGTATGTATGTTCTTTGTAAGTATCAGTTTGAAATTTGGAAGTATTTTTTTATTGAAAAAAATAGTGATTAGACTACGGACATTAAGATCTTTTCTAAATCTTATTTGTGACGAAGTTTTGTGTATTGTGTACGATTTTTTTTAAATTGAACATGGAAATGAGGTCTCAAGCTTATGGTTAGAGCTAAAATAGTCAAAATAAAACAGCAGAAGAATTAGAATTACAAAAAAAAAAAAAATGTTTTCTAAATAAATTTAACATGAAAATGAGGTGGCAAATAGTTAAATATTTTTAAAAATTTTATAAGGAAAATTATCATATATCCATCCAAATTAAGTTAAAAGTCCGAAAAAATTTATGATTTTTTAAATTTTCATTTGTCTATCTAAATTATGAAAAATAAACATTTTACATTGAAAAATTAATAATCATGATATTCTTACACCTAAAAATTAATTATAAAAATAACATTTTACACCTAAAAAAACTAATAATTTGAGTATAAATATTTCCTTACATATGATAAATTTCAAAAATCAAAAATATTTTCGAACTCTAAGTTAAGGATAATAATTTCCCTTGTAAAAAATGATGTTTTTTTGTTGTAAATTATGTGGTCCATCATATCTTTCTGATAGTACAGATCAGTTCTATCATCTTAATAGTGTATACCTTAGTTCTACAGTAAAGACTGAAAATATGATCAAAACAAGGTGATGGAGCATAGGTTTGCCTGGTGCAATGAGACGGTACCCGCTCACCGAGGGTAAACTTACTTCATATGATATACCTTAGGTATGATCATGTTCTTATGTGCAAGATCCCACGAAGGACGAGCACATAACATATTTATGATCACAAGAAGAAGTGAGAGGCATATGAGGCATTATAGAACTTTGGGTTTCGATGAGAGAGAGAAGTTTAGTTGACACTTATGTATTTCAAATTGTCCATGCTTACAAATGAAAATTATCCTCCTTATATAGGCTGGAGGAGGAAACACAAAAATATCTTGGTAGAACATGACCCATACCAAGGATTTAACTACAACCACACCACATATTCAAACACTTTAAGAAAAACTAGAGCTAAAATAAAAATGCTAAAACAAAAGTTGATGATTGAAAAAGCTAAAGCAAAAGCAAAAGTTATTAAAGCAGCTTGTCGACAATAATACATAAAACAACAAAACACATTTAATAATTAAAGTGGCAATTGAATTATGCATGTACACCTTTTGATAAGATGATCACATGTTGTGATTTGGTGACAGATTATAATTCTCATACTCTGAATCATTAGAGGTAATTGAGTATTCACATACACTTTTAAACCATGCCTCGTTTTTCGAAAGAATTGGCTCAAATGGAGCTGGAGAATTTTCAACTTTGAAATCAGCATAAGGGTATTGTGAACCTTGGAATAGAGTATTGATGGAACTATGCCTTTCTTCCTTTATGAAAATGCTTGGAGAATGATCCATATTGTTTCTTGAAACAATGATAAATTCATGTCTGGGACCAAAAGAGGTGATATGGATGGATGTTGTACTAGGTTGAAAATTGTTAAGAACTGTAAGATGGCTGACAAGCTCTGTGATAAGACTGTTGTCTTGCTGTAGAAGCATTGAATCATGAATGCTTCTCCATTTGTGTGTCTGGTTCTGGGTCCAAAATAACTTAGTTTCTGGATGTTTGAAATATAGTATGTGTATGATCAGATGGAAGTAACTTTGGATGATATATTGAGAGGTTGAGAGCAAAGATTTCCTCTTTCCATAATCTTATGGATTTGATCTCTCCACCATTGAAGTGAATTAAATCATTCTAAAAATGTCCAAACTAGAAAGGTCTTGTACCTGTTGTTGTGGAGATGTTTGAACATGGACCAAACAATTAAGATAAATATCTCACTGTATAGCACAATGAGGCGCCACATGTACCATAATTCATCAGAAGTCATATTCATGGAGGAATAGAGTTAAAAACCTATGATAAAAGGGTAATCAAGGTAAAATTTCAAGAAAGAGAAAATGTCTTTTTTGATATGCTGGATTTTTTACTGGAAATGGAACAAATGATTATTGGCATAGTCTTGAATCTAGTTGAGGCTGGTAAAGGAAACACCTGGTGGAAAAATATTTTTGTTTTCGGCTGAGTGGGTCAGATGTGAGAAATGGAGAGACTTGGTGGACCATTCATGGAAATAAGGGGAATGAAACTTTTGGAAGTGACAAGATAGAGAACATGCTTTCTTGAGAGTAAATCTGGGATGAGATTATGGCCTCCTTTTATATGATGTACTGTGAAGTTATATTTAGAAAATCATTATTTCAGTCTCAAGAGGTGCTTGTCTGGAAGTGTCTTGTTATTGAAGTCGAGCATCTTTGAAAAAGATGAGTTATCTATTTTGACAAGAATCTGGTGGCCAATGAGGTGGAATTCAAATTTTTTGATTCCATATTTGATAGCAAAAGATTCTTTGTAGGTTGTATGGTGGTGCGTTTCTGAGTCTTTGAACTTACTACTACCATGACCATACATGAACTCTTTATCATCAAACTTTTCTATCAGTACTGCACCACAATAGTAATCACTTGCATCCGTCTACAAGATTTTTTTTCCTGTACTGGAAATTTTTAAAGGTGGAGGATTCTGTGTGATCTGTTTCAAATTTTTAACAGATGTAGTTTGAACAGGACCCCAAGGTGGGGCC